>WOVY01003591.1:197500-200987 GCA_013436015.1 Rhipicephalus annulatus | reverse complement strand
ATTGCCCCCCCCCCCGCCACCTTAATTTAATTACTCAGAAATAGTCGGCTACACGACAGGCGCTCGCCACGCTTTATACCACATACACATGCGCGCACAAAAGATCAAGGATACAGCTTCAGTTCGCGCTCACGTTGAACTCTATAGAGACGCAGCGCGAACAGACAAAACACAAAGAAGACACCAACCGCGACGTGCATTACCTGCTAATGAGGCGATGAGAAAAAGCCTATATATACGGGGCTCTTTGGTATATTTCGCTGGCCTGTCACCCATCGCTGTTGGTTATCACAATTCTCCGAGAAAACGACCAACACTGGTACAGGGCGTTGACTATACTGGACTCGTAGCGTCGTGCCGCATATATTTCTCACTTTATTATTATTATTATTATATTATTATTATTATTATTATTATTATATTATTATTATTATTATTATTATTTATTATTATTATTATTATTATTATTATTCACTACACGCGGAATAGAGCCTGGGCATGCGCTGTAGCTCATAACGGCGCCAACACCCTTTTAGCGCCGACTATAGCGTTCCCGGCACACGTGTTTGGCGCGACAGCCTTATCGAAGCGTCGAAAAAGAAAGGAGCGCCGCCTGCTGATGTCTGTGTGCCCTTCTCTCTCTCTCTCGTTTAACGAGAAGCCTTGACGCGCCGCGCGCGAACGGGGAAATCACGCGGAGGTTTTCCCCGCCCGAGGAAGTAAAACAACGCTTGGGCGCACGCACAACACCCTGCCTGCCTGCCCACGCCGGTGAATTACTACGGATGCAGCTACATAGCCGAGTGCGCGGTGGCTTCGGCGGTGAGAAAGGCGGGTCACCTACGCCGCTACGTACCTCGTGACCCTTCTGTCGAAGACGTCTCCAATTGTGTGCACGTCTTATCACTGATCTGTACGTCGTATACTCGTTTTATTTCCAACTCTTCGATCTGACCTTATACAAGTGTGCACATCCCGTGCTCTCGCTAGTAGCACCGTGTCGGAGAGCGAGGTAAATAAAGCTTTTGTACGCGCGGAACCCTCCGATTAATAGACTTGCCTTCATATTAAACTTCACGTCGCAGTTTCACGGGCTGCCTCTGCCGTTGGAATCACCACCGTGGTCAACGAACTGTTAGACGCGCCACTTCCATGCGTGCCCCGTGAAAAGGGTAACGTTTCATTGCTCAAAATGGACCCCACCGCGAAAGAATTCGCGCGAATATTTGTAACCCTGTCGTTTGATTCTATTCGTGCAAAAAACAGAGCACGAATGACTTTTAAATAAAGGCATATTTAATAATAACTAAAGTGGCAATAATCACTCCAACCCATTAATTAAAGTGTGATATGATTTTGTTGCCATAGAATAACGAGTGTTTTCAGAAATATCGTATTTCTGAAATAACGCATTTAATTACAGTTGTTCGTAGACGCTTCTGAAACGGTTAGCACTAACGCCGTATTGAGCTAGGTTTATTTAGGTGAGAGATGCCTCAACAAGCGTGGCGTCGGGGAAAATACGAGCGATGTACATAAGTAATCGCATCGTGACATCGCCATCTGACCCCGTCAGGATGCCACAGGTTGCTGAACTGTGTGACGTCATAATGATGTCACTGTGACGTTACGACAGATAGGGACGTCATCAAGTGACATCGTAGCGTTGTCCGGAGGCAGCGCAAAAACAGGTGAGGTGCTTCCGATCTCGGAGCCCGTGCAAAACAACGTTACAGGTGCGGAAAGCCTTCGGGGAAGAGGAGGGGCAAGATCGACACACGGAAAGAAAAAAAAAAGGAAGACGGCTGTCACCTTCAAGCCGTCTTAGGTGCATGCATAAGAAATGCTGTGAGCTTTTGTTTTGGAGAAACCAAACCCGATCGAGTCAATTCAAAGACCGAACACACATTCACGGGTGCCCCGTTTTCCAGTCGACACAGACTAAAATGGTAAAGAGTAAATGTTATGCCAGGGAATTTACAGCGAGAACCTAGTCTCCAGGGTTCTACGGAACACTGTCTGGTGGGGCATGTACATACATTTATTCTTAACTGCAAGCAAGCAATCATCAGTATTCCGGTAGACGCCTTCACATTATCAAACACGCGGAAATCCTAGATATATACACCGCATCGTTGCGCCACATCTACCGCGCATATGAGGCACGGCCAAACCTGTGCTACTCGACTTTTATTTTTTCGAACTGTATTGTTTCGATGAACCTTTTTTTTGTTCTAAATGTATTGTTTTACTGAACCATTTTATTTGTTCAAACTTTTCCCACTGCTTGCTGTTAAGGGGACTGAGCTTGCCGCAAAACAGGAAGCACACCTCACAGTTAGCTTGCATAATGCCTAGGTTTAAGCAGAGCACGTCTACTAACGCGGGATTCGTATACAAGACACCCCAACGGGGTTTGCCACGAAACAGGTAAACGCCAACCAGCAAAGCTGTCTGCTTTAATTACTCAAATTGTCCTAAAACCAGCGCGTTGTAGCTATATAAGCCGAGTCGGCTCTGAGAAGTAAGAGGTCATGACAAATTTTATTTATTTGAAGCAATAGAAACGTGGGAGGTCAACCTCGACCTCGAAGACCTGTACGACCAGCGACAACTCGTCGCCAGAGTCAAGAGAGCAGTCGAAGCCAAAGGGGATTCCAGGACTAAGGAACGCTCCCACACCTTAGGGCGTTACCGGGCATCGCTTGGAACACTGTTTCAAAATAAACAACGTATATATATATATATATATATATATATATATATGTGTGTGTGTGTGTGTGTGTGTGTGTGTGTGTGTGTGTGTGTGTGTGTGTGTGAGTGCGTGTGTGTGTGTGTGAGAGAGAGAGAGAAAATGTAATGTAATTAAAACGTGGTGTTACTGTCCGGTATTGCTATCCTGGTCTGGAACAATCGTGGCTCTTGTGTTGTGTGTGTTGTGTTCTGTGTTGTGCGCTTGTGTTGTGTGTTCTGTGTAATAGTGGCTGCGCTTCCTAGCAAGATGGATCCTTACCAACTGGCCCGATACAATTGTTTATAAGCACTTGTGTTGTGTGTTCTGTGTAATAGTGGCTGCGCTTCCTAGCAAGATGGATCCTTACCAACTGGCCCGATACAATTGTTTATAAGCGCTTGTGTTGTGTGTTCTGTGTAATAGTGGCTGCGCTTCCTAGCAAGATGGATCCTTACTAACTGGCCCGATACAATTGTTTATTGAAATAATAAGCCTTCAAAACAGAACAGAGTAGGAAAAAGCATTTTTTTTGTTTTTAAGGCGAAAGTTTCACATGCCTATGACATTAAGAGCGAGAAGTGACCGTCAGCGACACTAAAAATAATGCGAAAGATGAGCATGCGATGAAGTGCCTCATGTCATCATGATGTTGCAGGTACGCCAGAATGTGTGACGTCATCGCGTTATTTGCCGACTCGTGACCACATCACGATGACGTCGCATGAAGACGTCATCACTTGACCTTGTCCCTTG
>WOVY01003591.1:0-192500 GCA_013436015.1 Rhipicephalus annulatus | reverse complement strand
CTTACATGTCCTGACATGCAAATCATGACATGCTTGCCTTGCATGGCATGATTCCCATGACATGATTTAGGGGTGCTCACGGCCGTTTCATTATTATACCCGAAAATTGATACGGCAAAATATTTCTGTATGGCGAACGTAATTGGCAGATGCTAACGTGAAAATAATGATATGCACGTCACGCATGGCGTGATTTTACATACCATGCTCATGGCGCGCTCACGGACGGTTGACTCGCTTGATACAAATAAAAAAAAATATTGGGGGACCCTTAAGCTTCGCTTTTAAGAGGGGAACGTGATAGGGATATTCTGTTCCTAGTGCGTACGTATTGTTGCGAAGCGCGCCTCGTTACGAAGGGCGCCTCGAATCTCACCGCTCCAACCACTGTTTCGAAAGACGGCGACGCCAACACGGTCCCGAAGACGCCACTGCTCCGATCTCCGCCGACACGGTCACCAGCCGCGTAGGTTTGGAGCCGTTTAGAGCTGATAGACGAGTGGACGAGACGACGGTGAGTTTATGTACAAGGTTTATGTACAGCATAGAAATAGAGGCGTTACAAATTCGGCACTGGGGCCGACAGCTTAGAGACTCGAAGAGCCGAGCTCTCCTCTCTAACACATAGCTCTGCTGCTAACACATAGCTCAACTGAACAGCATAGCTCAACTAACACATAGCACATAGCTCAACTAACACATAGCTCAACTGCGACACACATGTCTGCTCTCAAATAGGTCTGCTGCTCGCGACGCGCCGCAGGGCTTTTTTTATATGCTCCGTGTGGATTCTTTGAGTAACGAAATGTCCAACCAGAAGCGCCGCTGGTCGTGAGGTCAGAATCCTCCAATGGGGTCGCCGCTGGCCGCGTCATTCTTTCTCATCGAATCTGGAGAGGCTGCGCTGCATGTGGCTGCACCCAAGGACGAGTGACGTCGCCAGACATTGCGTCAGACCTGCCAGACAGGAAGGCACCGGTTGCTTGCTCGACGGGCTCGCTGGCTGAGGTGACTCACTGTGCGAGCGCGGCAGAGAAGCACCGTCGCGTGTTGACGTCGTTGAGTTGTTCGCGTCAGGCGGGCTCGCGGGCTGGCCTTGACACAGATTGCCTTTTTTCAGAGGCATGGACGTTCGCTGTGGACTCGCAGGCATAACAGAATAAAGGAATTAACATATAGTGCGCACCTAAACGCTCAGTGTATGGAATGTTTCAGAACTTGCTATGCACCCACTACTTAGACTTAAGGGTGCAGTAGCGTGTGGGCCTTTTTTAGTGGGTGACTGGCTTCGAACTACGATGTCATATATTATAATTCTTTGTTCTCACACCCGGCCTACATCGACGTGCAGCTTCGCTTCTCTATCGCCTTTGGCTGGGAGTTGCCTTCACGAAAGTTTATACCACGTTAATTGGAATTACTGACAGTGCGGCGTGCGATGTTTGCGGCACCAACGAAAATATCGAACACCTGCTGTGCCATTGTCCTCGTTTTGCCTCAGATAGCCAAGTACTTGCCAATGCAATGCGGCGACTGGATGATCGGCCTCTTTCTGTGCAGGTGCTATTACAGCAACGTCCACATGCCTCGACAGCCCACAAGGCAGTGAAAGCCCTGCTGCGTTTCCTGAGAAAGACAGGCTTGTGTGAACGCCTCTGACATGTGGTAGAGTTTTACACGCTGCAGTGAAATTACTGTCAGTCTCTCCCCCACATTTTTTTCTTTTCCCTCTCTTCCCTCTTTCTTGTCCCCTTCCCTAATCCCCCAGTGTAGGGTAGCCAACCGGATGTCTTTCTGGTTAACCTGCCTGCCTTCGCCCTTTTGTTGCTTCCTCCTCCTTCCTTCCTTCCCACACCCGATGGCAATGTAGGCTTGTCCTACGCATTATTACGTCAGTATTTGCTGCTGTATTGTGAAACATGCACACAGGACGAGTGTGTATTTAAAGCGTGAAATATAAATTCACTGCATTTTCAAGAAGAGAAAGTTATTTTCACTGTATTCACAAGCAGATGCATCACATTGTGGTATTACCACGCAAACGGTTCGGTTTCGATCCCCACGCACACCGAGAATTTTTATTATTCGCTTTATTTACATGTCTCGATTTTTCGGTCACAATTAATGGCGACGACGCCATTAATTCTCTTTAACGCTATCGTGTCAATAATAATCGCCAATCTGGCACCACAAAGACCATGTGCACGTTTCATCGGTGGTCCTAATGTTAGCAGCTGTTAGCAGCCACGCAAACTACCCGGGTTCGATTCCCACTGAAATGTTTTTATTATTTATTTTATTTGCGTTTTCTCAATTCTCGGTGACGCAGATATGATGATTTTTCACTCACAACTGCCGACGCCGACGCTGGAATTTCTGCGAAACGAGCTTTTCAACGCTATTGCGTTAAACGCGGTATTGCGTGACGTGACTCTATGACGAACGCAAAAGGTAGTAACAAGAAAATAATGACCAGCATTTTATGTGTGACATTATTCACATGCGAGAATGTACGTTTCAGTAGCATGGCATATACCACATAGTGGTACATCTATGCATGCATGGCAAACGTGCGATAGTAAACTACAGTCCAAGGCATGAACGACTTGATTTCCCTCAAAGATAAAAAAATGTTTTTCGTCTGCTTCGCATTAAATGGATTTTTCCAGTGCATTGCATCTACCAAATTTGAAAAAAAAAGAAAGAAACAAGACACTGAAATGAACGCAAGGGGGCACCCGGGTTTGAACCGGGGACCTCTCGATCTGCAGTCGAATGCTCTACCACTGAGCTATACCCCCGATTTCTTTCCTTTATTGAAGAGCTATACCCCCGAGCACGTGCTTCGTATGCTAAGTAACGACTTATAACAATTCCTTCTTTCCATTTTATGTAGTATCTTTATTAATTATTATGAGCGAGGCTTTTTACATTTTGTCAGTAACTGCCTACAGCTTTTTATTGTTATTCACACTGTCGTTCCTTTCCAGCCCAATAATAATACTTTCAAGTATTCCTTTTTTCCGCGCACTGAAAAAAGAATGGAATGAGCTTGACAGCAAAATTATTGAAACAGCCAGTATCGAGGCATTTGAAAAATTTATATCTGACTAGTTTTTTTTATGTTGTTTGAAGTGCTTTGTTCTGTGTTGACTGCACTATTGTACTGTTGATTTTGTTGTACTATGTGCACCCACTCTGCTATGGTCCCATGTTGGGGCTAGCAGTATTGCTAAATAAATAAATAAAATAAATTATGGTCGTAAGTTGACCAATAAAGGAGGCTAATCAGGTGCAGAGGGCTTGCGAGGCCTCGGATATCATAGGCAGTACAATACCATGCTGTTGCAGTAGGTTATCTATCTATCTATCTATCTATCTATCTATCTATCTATCTATCTATCTATCTATCTATCTATCTATCTATCTATCTATCTATCTATCTATCTATCTATCTATCTATCTATCTATCTATCTATCTATCTATCTATCTATCTATCTATCTATCTATCTATCTATCTATCTATCTATCTATCTATCTATCTATCTATCTATCTAGCCACCTACGACTTTCAGCTCTCCTGGCAGTTTCTGTAATGGTATCAATACCAAAATTGCTATGGCATGAAATGACTGTACGACGAGCATAAGTGACTAGTCATGACATAAAAATCATGACATGTCATGAATGTCATGATTAACATTTCATGGTCTTCCTGCACTTGCGGTGGTTTCGTTCAGATGACACGCTGCATAACTGGTATGGTATGACATGATTGAACGGCGAACACAAGCGACAGACCCTAACGTGAAAATCATGACACGAGCGTCATGTTCGGCACGCATGGGAAGGGCACCGATGGTCACTTGGCGATCCCCTGTAAGGAGTGCGGTTGTGTGCCGTATTTTGATAACACTTGCGTGTTATATCGGTACAGAGATTTATTAAAACCCGTTTGATCGCAGAAGCAGCGGAAATGACACGTAATGATTCTGAGTGTGTTAGTGCACCTTCTATCTCGCTCACGCGGGAAGAACTTCTTTTTTGATAGAGTGATAGTTAATAACGGATGAGTAATGTACGGGACTTGCACGTGTGCTCTATGTTGTTCTGCATTTTATTTTTTTTCGCTTTCACCCCATTTTATATACTCCAACTATGCTGGTCTCGCAGCTCGCATTTGACGGGTCAAAGCGTCCGCTATCCAGCCAGTTAACGGTCGAACACTCGTGAACATTTAAACAAAAGTAACTTTAATTAACAGGAATTGGGGTCACATTTCAACAAACATTCACAAGCACTCAGTAAGTCCCCCCGTAAAAAAGCGGTGCTGTTGCTCGGGCAGGTAGGGTGAGTCTGCCCGCCGCTTGGCATTTCTTCTTCCGTCGACGACCGGTGTTTTCACTCTCTCCGTGAGCTGACAGAGAAGATGACAAATGACGCTCTGAAGGTCGTTTGCGGCGCCCGTTTAAAGTGGCCATAACAAAGGAAAAAGGGGTTTCAAGACGTGGAAGTAGCCCCTATTAAGGGATTAAGCGTCTCTCCCGACTTCCTTTGGCGGCACTTGAAAGGCAAACACGGCTCCTGGCCGCTCTGTTCGAGAGGGGACGGCACACCAACGTTTGCAATAAACGTTTAAATTTAATCGCTTGTGTCGTGTGTTCTGTGTGATAGTTGTTGCGCTTCCTACCAAGACGAATGTATGTGACTGGTGAAAATATGATGATCATGAGATGCGTGTCATGTAACAACATGACTACACTGATATGTGGGGTTTAACGTCCTAAAACCACCATATGATCGAGACGCCGCTGTGGAGGGCACCGGAAATTTCGACCACCTGGAGTTCTTTAACGTGCACCCAAATCCGAGCACACGGGCCTACAACATTTCCGCCTCCATCGGAAATGTAGTCGCTGGAGCCGGGATTTGATCCCGCGATCTGCGGGTCAGCAGCCGAGTGCCTTAGCCACTATAGACCACCCCGGCGGGGAAGAACATGACTACATTCCACGCTCGTGATGCACTCGCGGCCGTTTCTCTATAGCATCGCATGTACCAAATTTGGTATTACGCAACGTGAATAAATGTCGAAGGTATGTGACTAGTGCAAACATGATAGTCATGAGGTGCGTGTCCTGTAACATGACTAACTGCCACACTCATGATGCGATCGCGGCCGTGTCGCTACCTTCACATATGCAAAATTTGGTATTACGTCACGTGAATGGATGACGAAGGTGTATGTCTGGTGAAAACATGATAATCATGAGATGCGTGCCATGTAACTACATGACTACATGCCACGCTCATGATGCGCTTATGGCCGTTTCACTAGCTTCACAGATACCAAATTCGGTATTACGGGATGTGAATGTATGACGAAGGTATGTGACTGGTGAAAATGTGATAATCATGAAATGCGTGTCATGTAACAACATGACTACATGGCAGTCTTAAGATGCACTCGCGGCTGTTTCTCTAGCCTCACAAGTACCAAATTCGGTATTACGGGACATGAATAAATGTCGAAGGTATGTGACTGATGCAAACATGATATATAATCATCGAGTGCGTGTCCTGTAACATCACTAACTGACCGACTCATTGTGCACTCACGGCCGTGTCGCTACCTTCACATATGCAAAATTTGGTATTACGTCACATGACCGGATGACGAAGGTGACTGGTGAAAACATAACTATGAGATGCATGTCATGTAACATGACTGCATGCCACACTCATGATGCGCTCGTGGCCATTTTGCTAGCTTCACATATGCCAAATTTCGAATTACGTCACGTGAATTAACTACGAAGATAAATGACACGTCCAAACATGATAATCACGGCATGCGTGTAATGTAAAACTTGACTACGTGGTATACGCTCATAGCACGCTCGCGGCCGTTTCACTAGCTCCACCTATACCAAATTTGGTATCAGGGGACGTGCGCGAATCGATGACGAAGTTAAATGGAACGTCCAAACATGATAATCATGACATGGAAGTCATGTACGGTATAATTTACCTCCGCCTCGTAACGTTGTGCTGATTTTAAGATTACATATCAACCTTCGTCATCCGTGCTTCGCATATCATCGATTCCCGCTGTACGTGGGATCTGCCATCTTTTTTTTTTTTGTGCTTGATCGATCTGTTGACCCTCCTTTCCTCTCACCCCCTTCCCCAAAGCTTTCTGCTCCTACCGTTGCTTTACACTGCCTCCGTTATCAGTCTACCTTTGACGAAACGGCCACGTCATGCGATGACGTCATGAGGGCGTCACAGATGTTGGCATTCTTTGACGTCGTGATGACGTCATGCGGTGTCGTCATCACGTGATTGTGCTTTTTCAACATCAGCCGAGTCGACGCCGACGCTGCAGGACGACGGTCGATGGCGACTATCAGCTTTTGCTTTTGAGGAGGGAGCTAACGTCTTCGCCTTAAAGAAGAGTGAGCGCGACAGAGTTATGGTGAATTCGGTTGGGCGTTTTCGAGCGCCCTGAGAAGTGGCTGCGCCTTCGGTTGTTAGTGTTTGAGCACTCGGACTACCTTTGGGTTGGCTCTTTCCCAGCGTAGCCCTCTGACTCGGAGTGCTGCCGACCGCTCTGACTTCGAAGTGGGAGCGTGGCGCGATCTGACCGAGAGGACGGATCACGTGACACAAGCTGGCCAAACACGCAGCTGCCGGCAGGTGAACGAGGCGAGGTGAGGGGCGCGAGCGTGCATTCCGGATGAGGGCATCGCCGGGCCCTTAATAGTTCGTACACGTGCGTTGTTATAATGGTGTTTTTGCGCACGTGTGGCGCTGATTCACATCTACGAAGTCATAAATGCACCATGTCAATAGCGAGGCGGCTAGCGAAGGTGGAGGAAACATCAACGTTGTCGTTACAGCAGCTCGCAGACAGCCTGCCTCGAAGATAGCAGTTCGGACGAGGACGATTGCCAGATTAATGTGCTCAGATCAGAAGGCTTTCGCTATGTCCACACATGTCAGAGAGAGAGAAAGAAAGAGTACGAGAAGAATCAGACATGTAAGTGATGTCCACTGAACTGATCGGCACCATTTGTTGATGTGGCGCAGCAATGTGCACGGCCGGGCTAGATTGCACCTGCGCGCTCTCATGTGCAGTCTAGCCAACCCCACCTCAATATGTGGTGTTGGTCTATCAAGACTGTTTGTTTACCCGGCAGCTTCCCGCGCTGGTTGCACGGTGGCGCTATGAGCGCGCTGCTAAGCGCTCTGAGATCGCCGATGTATTCGGTTGGTACGCTGCCCTTCGCCCTCCGATTGCCAGCTGCCTCTACATCTGGCGACTCTGAGCCATAGGACCAGAGTGGTCAAACGAATACGACATTACACTGCCGACCCATGTACCATCTATTTGATTGTATGTCAAACTGGGGTGCTTCAACTCGTAGTAAGAAAGATTGACCTTGCCCTAGCACATATTGTGGGCTTTCGGGTAAAGTCAGCTTGTACCCAGAAGAGCGGCGAACGTAGCGCATGGGCGTTCGTATCATGTAGGCGTCACGTAGCACGTGGTTTTATTAAGAGCTGGCAGCTCTCTCGCATACTACCTGAAGACATCAAGTCCGCCAGAAGAATACCCTCGCTATCGATGAGGGAAATAAGTGTATATTTAAGGGCCTGTTTTCTTTGTCAGAAACATTGATAACAACAACTAGCCGACAATGATGCCAACGGTGGTATGGGTGATGTTATTAGAAATAATTACAATGTAAACGTGAAGAAAAACAGTGGACGAAAAGATAACTTGCGACTATTTGGCCGTGTTGATGTGAAATGCAGCTGATGGCCGCATGTATGTGTTGTTTAGGGCTCGCTCATGCTTCTGTGTGTAAATTGTTTTATGAAGATGACATAGTGGTCTGCATTTAGCAGGGTAGCCACGTTCAGAGGCCATACCGCAAGGTAATCCAGAAAAGGCAGAAGCTCGGGGTAAGACAGAAGCTTTAAGAAATAAAATATGCTTGAAAAGCGAGGCGTTGTCGGGACAAACGTTTCTGCAACGCTAAATAATAACAATTGTTCGGGTTTAACGTCTTAAAACGATTGACAGTATATGAAGTACGTCTTAAGCGGAGGACTCCGGAAATTTCGACCCCCTGGGGTTCTTGAAACATGCACCTAATTCTGATAAGGTGTTTCCGCCTCCACAGAAAATGCGGCTGCCGTGGCAGGGATTTGATCCCGTGACCTTCGAGTGCTATAACAGCTAGACCACCGTATGACCAGTAGACCGCTAGTCTAACGAAGGTTGTGTGCTCGAATTCCGCCGATGAAAAATGTGATTTTTTTTTGTTCACGCTATACGCTAAAGACACACAAGCAATGTCGTCTATATGCTTTTGGTTGTTGATATGCAAACGCACTCATAGTTTTCAAGGTTGCAGCTTTGAAAAAGACAAGTCTAATTACAAAAACGTTTGCTTCAGCCTGAGACATTCAGTGTTCCAATATATTTCAAAAAAGGTATCATTTTCTTTAATTTCAGTTTTTTCATAGTTCCTACATCGCCGTTTATAAGTTGCCTCTTGAATTCATTTTCAGGTGACGCCATTACTCTATATGCTACACTGAAAGACAAACAAAACTTCTCCTTTTTATTTAACTGATGCCGTAGGGCATACTAGCGCCAATAAAAAAAAAAAATAATGAATGACCGCAATGCTTTAATTGACCATATCGTTGGTTGTATTGATTTGGTCGTTTCTAACAAAGAAAGAAGCGCCTCGAAAAAAGTTCCCTTCGTTCATTCATGGCGAGAAAACCTCGCCCCGATGGACCCTAAACAACACGAACGACGAGAGCGTTATTCGCTCATGGTCTTCCCTCTCTTTGCGGCTCGATTCGATTCACGTGACGTAATGATGAAGTAAGCTCTTCCTTGGTCGCTATAATAGAGATATAAGTTGTATTTTGTCGCTTACCTTGTTTAACTGTGCAATCGCATGACCTTTTTTGCCGTGTCTCGCACGGCCATGGTGCGCGATAAACTTATCTCCCATTTTTTTTTTTTTTTGCGACTGCGCAAGCTGTGATTGCAGCGTGCATTCGAACAACGCAAAATCATGACTGGCTCAATGCTTAGTGCTGACACTCGATGTTTTTGTTTTTTTGTCATGACGAATTGGTGGCGAGGAGGTGCTGGAAGGAAGAATAGTGAAGACGAGAGAGAAACTGCGGCGTTAGCTTTTTACTCGCTGTGTTTTATGGAGGCCTTTTAACGCCTTATAAATTAGCATGCGAGGTTTTATTGGTCAGCGGCAAAGATCACGTTCGACATTAAGCCATCTGGCATATATATATATATATATATATATATATATATATATATATATATATATATATATATATATATATATATATATAGGCCGATCCCACCGCTGTTCATGCGTCACTTTAAAATGAACACAACGTTACGAGGTGGAGGTAAATGATGCCGTACATGACTTCCTAGTCATGATTATCCTGTTTGCATGTGTCGTTTACCTTCGTCATCAATTCACGTCACGTGATACCAAATTTAGTATATGTGAAGCTAGCGAAACGGCCGCGAGCATGCTATGAGCGTGGTATGTTGTCATGCTCTTATATGACATGCGTGCCAGGATTAGCATGTTTGCACCAGTCACACATTTCCTCATCCATTGACGTCACGTAACACCAAATTTGGTATATGTGGAGCTAGCAAAACGGCCGCGAGCGCATCATGAAGGGCCCAATATATTCTAATGTAGTGTTGACGCGCACGCCCGCTGGGCACGGCGACGCAACGTTAGCAAAACGCGAGCGCTCTAAAGTCTGACGCCAGGCGCGACCAGCGTCCGTCGGCGCGCCCCGACGGCAACCGGCGCGATATGCGATATGCTGCATTTCGCGCCGATGCATTACCCAGACAACACTGCGTCTCTCTCTTTTCGCGATGGAGGGACGCCGGACACGCTGAAACGCGCATGCGTCAAAGAAACGCAACGTGGCGCGCGCCTGCGAGTATATGCAACACGTATATGGCAGGACTGGTGCCTGGCGTGGCAACGCCGGCGTGACGCGAGGAAATGAACGCCGGCGAGCGCGCGCACCGCGTCACGCCGAAATGTATATTGGCGTCTTGACTGTGGCATGTAGTCATGTTCTCACATGACACGCATCTCATGATTATCGTGTTTGCACCAGTCACATACCTTCGTCATTCATCGGCGTCACGTATAATACCAAATTTGGCATATGTGAAGCTAGCGAAACGGCCGCGAGCGCATCTTCAGTGTGGCATGTAGTCATGTTGTTACATGACGCGCATGTCCTGATTATCATGTTTGGATGTGTCATTTACTTATGTCGACCGTTCGCGTCGCGTAATACCGAGTTTGGTACATGTGAAACTAACGAAACGGCCACGAGCGCATCATGACCGTAGCATGTAGTCATGTTGTTACACGACACGCATCTCATAATTATCATGTTCGCACCAGTCACAATTAATCCATTCGCGTACTGCAATACCCAATTTGGTATATGTGACGTTACCGAAATGGCCGTGAGCGCATCATGAGCGTGACATGTAGTCATGTTGTCACATGACACGCATGTCATGATTTTCATGTTAGGGTCTGTCGCTTGTGTTCGCCATGCAATCATATCACACCATACCAGTTTTTCAAGATGCCATGTAAACAAGACCACCACAAGAACTGCAGGACCATGAAATGTAAATCATGACATTCATGACATACATGTCATGGTTTTCATGTTATGACCAGTCAAATATGTTTTTCATGCAGTCATATTATGCCATACGAAGTTTGGTATTGATACCAGTATCGAAACGGCCAGGAGAGCTAAAAGTCGTAGACAGATAGATAGATAGATAGATAGATAGATAGATAGATAGATAGATAGATAGATAGATAGATAGATAGATAGATAGATAGATAGATAGATAGATACGCTCAATGTCGCCGAAGTTCGCTAAGAAATGCTTCGCGTTTTATGGGGCGAGGACCATTTGATTACTAAAAAGCCCCGAGAATAGTGTTCCACACACTCTGCATTAGTTACAGTGAGCGGCACAGGCCAACTTCACGATTACTCCTACTGAAGCACCCAACGAAGTGGACGGAGAAGCGCTTTCCGTCGTCGTAACGCGTTCAATTACTACAGCGCGGAATGCGTGATTTGAAGGTTGTGTGCTCGGATCCCACCGACAGTAAAGGTGATCCTTTTGTCCATTGCTATAGCCTTTTATTTTGCGTCATCAATATTACACACTAAAAACAAACAAGAAATGTCGTTTATGCTTTTCTTGGATTGTTGGAAACATTCGGTTGCTTCCGTCCGTGTACGTTCTAACTGCAAGTATACTAGGTGTCACTGTTGTATACGAACGTGGCAGCTACTACATGCAGCCGCATACACATAGTGAATGTGAGTCTATGTTGTGACAAGCGCTTGTTCCCTCTTAGTTATTAAGCACCAGACGTGTAAGTAATGCGTTAGCAGCAATATAATAGTTGTAATCCATTACTTTGTGTGAGCAGAGAAAATGAGCAACACTAGCGCGCCTTTCCAGTCTTGCTGTGGATGTCTTTCCTTTTGTCGTGCGTGGCGTAGATATACTAGAGCCAAACCAGCAAGTAGCGCGTTACAAGTAATTGATTTCTAGTAATTAATCACTCTGGCACTAGCAAAATAACTGCGTAACGCTCGTGCCTTCCCACGCACTCCGGCCGTGGCTGCTGTTGTTAGTGGACCTTTTGTTGTGTGATTATTTATTTATTTATTTTCAGATTTACTGCCAGCCTTTAAAAAAGGCCTTTCGCAGGAGCGGGCAGAACAAATAAAAGAATGCGAGAACGTACGCAAATACCTCCACAAAACAACCGCAACCAATTACCAATTACTGTAACGCGTTGCGTATACAAGTCTGGTAAAAACGTCCTCTGTTTTCTTGCTTTCTTGTGTGTGTTTTTTACAGCGAAAGGTATGTATGACTAGAAGAAACGAAAAGTCATTCGACATCGTTGACACGAGTGGTCTCCATTTGCTTTGCTATCACTTACGTCGTTCTCGGCGTCGTACCTAAGCACGCGCGCCATTGGCTGCTTTGAGAGTGACGTCGTCCATATATTGTCGCAGCCGTGGCGCCGAGCATCCGCGCGTAACTTTCTACTGAAGCCTTCCTCATGGGTAAGCCACAGACAGCTGTAGAATAGCACCGACAGCGGAAACGTGAGCAAGCTCGCATTGCTGGGTGCAGTACGGGAACAACAACAGGTCAGGAGGCCGAGTGCCGGCAGCTTTCCAAGCCACGCTGAATCGCGAAAGGAAATGCAAGCGCCGGTGGCAGGCGAATCCTGCAAACCGTGCCGCCGGTCAGCTTGCGATGTCAAACGCTTGCAACAACGCCGCGCCGAACAAGCGCCGTTGCGGGCATGGCAGCGTCAACGCTACAACTGCGGCAGCGCGTTCACCGAGGCGAACGCCCGCTTTCGGCGAGGGGTTCTCTAGCGGCACTTTAGCTTCGCCTGCGACCTGTGGTTCGAGAACAACCACTGTGATGAACGCATTGCGAAACGCATGTAACCACTCACAACACTCCTACATGACCGTGATCATGCGAGGCACAATGCGCGGCATCTGAAGTAAGCATCATGGTGACCCAAGCCAAACGTATGTCTAACCTCATTAAGAAGCACGAACATGTAACCAGTAATTGTGAAAGGCTTCAATGCAGCATCGGGTTGAACCCAGTGCTAATCACCGCGGCCACACGTTTCAGCGGTCGCTGGTTAACCATTTGTACCAGAATGCTTGGGTGGTGATTTTATTTAAATAGATCAAGGGCGTATATAGGCAGAAATTTGTTTCGGGAGGGGGGGCACCCCTTTGGAATGGTCATCTGTCGCTCTGTATGCTATAGCGAAAAAAAATCGGGGGAGGGGGGTGGGTGCAAGGACCTGGTGTGTTACCTCCTGCCAGTGAATTAGTGTGCGTATAAATTTTCAAATCAGCTGAATACCATCAGCTACGAAACAATCGTGACTTTCTATCAGTTCACCCTCACTTCTGTGTATCGGTTGGTGGAGAGAGCGTTGGCGGAAGCGGCATTCCTCTTTTTTTTTTGCTTTCTCACGTGCGCCGCAGCGGATGGACCGCGTCACAGAGATCACCTCGTGATGCACATCACGAGGCCTGGAGGGAATATATATGACGTGCATCATCAAAGCGTGACAGGAAGCCTACTCCCTCGAGAAGGCCACAGTTATGGACTCCATTGATAATAACGCTCCACGGAGAAATTGAGAGGTTCAACGAAAATTGAAGCAAAATGGAGAGTTGGGCTCGCATAAGAGAAATAGCGAAAGTATTTGCTTTCAGCAAAAATGGTGATGCGTGTGTTGCTGCACCGTCAATTGCATTACTGGAATGCGAGCTGACGTATTTGGAAAAAAACTTGATGTTAGATCTGTAGTCTTTTGTCACGTGCATAGGCTGCGCGCGCAGGTTTCGGTCTTTCTCTCCTTTGTTTTTCCGTTTTGCTTGAATAAAGCAAACAGTAGTCAGCCAGTGATCCTGTTGTTCAGATATTTTTTGTGATTCGTCCCTGTACTGTTCTACTGTGAAAAAATGGAGAGCTATAGGACATCGAGTGATAGAAAGAAAAATAACTGAACTTAGGAAAGTTGATTTCGTTGGAAAATTTGAGCATTTCTTAGGCTTTGAGTTTATTTATTTATTTATTTATTTATTTATTATAAATTATTTTTGTATATTTAAAATTGCCTATATATATACAATGAAGTCCACGCCAGATGTATCAAACACAATAATAAATAAAGAAATGTTTCAAAACAAACAAAACTCACAACCCTGAACAGACGACTTGATTGATTTGTGGGGTTTAACGTCCAAAAACCACAATTTGATTATGAGAGACGCCGTAGAGGAGGGCTCCGGAAATTTTGACCACCTGGGGTTCTTTAACGTGCACCCAAATCTGAGTACACGGGCCTACAACATTTCCGCCTCCATCGGAAATGCAGCCGCCGCAGCCGGGTATCGAACCCGCGACCTGCGGGTCAGCAGCCGAGTACCTTAGCCACTAGACCACCGCGGCGGGGCTGAACAGACGACTTAAGCGGACAAGTGACCATGTCACCAGCTCGTCCATCACAGGTGTCGTTGAAGATAATTGGCGCAGGCCGCAGTGTACATTAAGAAGAATGTGCAGATACCGTATGCTCAACAGTTGGAAAATTCCGAATTAAACCAGCACAATTTTTTTCCTTACAAATTTCAACAGTATACAATACATCCTCTTTTTAGTTATCCGCTTCTCGGCCTATGCATCAAGGTGGTGGTTAGTTAGCAAATCATTTAGGATACCATTAGTCGACATCATCATTAAAAGATTTGAATACTTCGTTCTCCGATACACCGGGTTAAAGGACAATACACCCGAACAAGGCAACGCGTCCTAACGCTACCGTTTATTCATAGCGAAAGGAACCAAGATCGTCGTCGCAAGAGCAGCCCCTCGTTTTTCTCTTGTTCTAGCGAGCGCGATGTTGACTGTTCTTCACAATCGTTATCGATATTATGATTAATGAGGAAGTCTATGTATCACCATCATCACAATCATAATTATTATGAAGTCGAATTACGTGAACGTTCTTGGTTCGCGAAACTGGTTCGTACAAAGAGAGACATGCGCTGCGTACACACTGCCAGCCAGTGTCACCGCGCACGAAAAGTGATGCCTTGCTGTCGCACTAACGTAAACGCTACTGATAACGTCACCTGACAGTAAGCTGCTTATTTTCCCTATAACTTCCTGTTTTCGTTTAGGCGCACGTTAACACTACGGCTGGAGTGACGCGATTATAGTATTCCCAACTTAATCTGTGCAGACGCAGCCTACGTTAACCAGTGATTTACACATTATATACATAATACGCGTATACTCATATGCGTGTACGCAGTCTCGTGCAAATGTATGTGCTACAATCTGCATGCTACGTGACGGTGGTGTATTGAATAATGATGTTATCGCTGTTTTCAGTTTTGTTCCGTCGCCAAAGAGGCGGCCGATGATACGAGGATTACCTCCAGGCGTCAGATAGTCAGACGCTTCCTTATCTATAACGTCTGAAAAGAAAGCGTATGTACACCTTGTGGTGAGCACTGACAAGCCGACGTGCGAACATAAAAACACGTGCCTCCTGCAGAACTTTTTTTTAATTGGAATTCCGTACTTCTCCCGGTTCACGCTCTATGAATAGCCCTTGCCCTGACGCTCATCTACCGGAAGCTCCATTTTTTCCCCTTTTTTTTCCTCAGTTGTAGTGTTAAAACTGCAACCGAAACACTTCACATCAGTTCGAACGCTATACACGGTAAATACGACTCAGATACCTAGAAGGAAAATAAAATTAGGAAACCTTTCTGGAGCTTCGCTTTTAGGAGTTGAATGCACTGATATCTTGTTCCTATAGAGCGTGCTTCTAACATTTCATGCATGAAACCCTACGAACTTGCTACGCACCCACTAAGTGGCCTTAAAAGAATAGACGCAGTAGCGTGTGTGCCTTTTGTAGGGGGTGACCGGCTTTAGACCACGAAGCCATTATGATAATCACATGTTCTGACGCCCACTGGCAATGTGCGCTTGTGCCACGCGTTCAATTACAGCAATACTTCATGCTCCATTGTGAAGCCTGTATAAAGGACGTGTGTGTTTGTAAATCATGAAAGCTATATTTCACTGCATTTCCAAGCAGATGAAGTAATTTTCACTGCATTCTCACGCAGACGTGCGGCCGTGTGGTAGGAAGATCCGCTTGCCACGCAAACGACCCAAGCTCGATCCCCAGCCGAATCCGGACGACCCTGGTTCGGTTCCCACTGTGGCCCAGGATTTTTTATCATTTATTTTATTTGCAGCACTCACAAATTTTCGGTCACGATTAAGATGATCAGTTTTCGCTCACAACCACGACGCCGACGCCGGAATTCACGCGAAACGAGCTCTTTAAAGCTGTCTCATTAATAATTGCCTGAATGAAAACCGAAGTTCTGTACAGTGCTACATACATGCATGGCTTGTCGCTACTTCATCAGAAATATCTTGGAGAAGATTAAGGGCAAGACATTTAGGGACACAAACTAAGGACCTGACGAAAAAGTAAGCATACTATGTCTGTAGAACCTTAATGGCGTCTTACAATGGAGTAAATTTCTTTTTAGTTGTTGTTGTAGTTGTTTCACGTGTAAAGATACGCTGTAGTTTGAATCCAACCTTCCCAAATCATGAATTATTCATTACTCTACTGAATCCGTTCAAAGATGCGGGACAGGGATGAATTTACAACAATGGCGCATGTAGCAGCGTGGTTCATACGTTGAATATTTAATGGTCGTATTTAAAAGGAAGGAGCGACGAAACATGAGCGCGAACACTATAGCAATCAACATACCGTTGAGTTGTATTTCACCATTCTAAATATTCTGTATTCAAGAGCTTTCTTGAAAGGACACTGTCATGTAGATGTCTGCCCCATGATTGAAAAATTATTTAAATTGATTTTTCTTAAAAAAACATTGACAGGTCTATATTCACGCGTCTCCATTTTTGTAAGTTATATTAGTTTTCTCTCCAATCACCCAAGGCGGATGTGATCCAGGGACACAAAACTACAATAACCAAAATTTCACGTCAGAGAGAAAGGCGAACGCCTGAGAACGCTTAAAGCGTCAACGCAGTATCAGTTCAGTAATCAATAAATTAAGGTTACGGTAGGACACGAGTTTAGCCACCAGTGGGACATTCCAAAACACAAGCCAGATGACGCAGTGGGGATCAAGTATGATTATTTAGAAGCACTGCACCACCCATGGCCACAAAGAAAAGAAAAGGCGGCAGCTACGTGCTAGTGGTGTGCAGACTGAGAAAACGGTGAAATTGGTGTATTTGCCTCTACCTTTCCCTCTTCCTCACCCTGACGTCATTACTCTCCTCCTCGCTTCCCTTACCACTCCATCCCAGTGGCGTAGCCAGGGGTAGCACACCGTGCCCATCTCTGCACTCCCCTCCTCTCCCCAGTGATTTCTTTTGCTTCATGAAATACACAGCACGAAACGACACTCGACCACATCTGCCTGGCAAGCCCTCACTACAAATGATAAGGCTACCCTTCCCCCCCCCCACCAAATTTCTGTTTATTCGCCAGGGTTGCCATTGACTTTAGATCCAATGTCGCCAAACGAAGAGCTAAAAGTCATCAAAAGTTGCCTTTTTTTCAAATTTCGCCAAAAATATCACCACTGTAGATATGTGTGGCTTGCCTACTAATAAATATTGAAAGTTACGTACAGTACCGCAGAAAATAGTAGAAACCACAACACCTAAATGATACGGACATTTTCAAGGGCAAAGCTCTTTAAGGCGTTGGTCATGCGTTTTCTGTGTATAGTAGCCACCTCTCGTTTTAGTCCTTGGAATGTCCGCTCGATGGCGATATTTGTATATGATGAATATATGATGAAAAGATGCGAGATAGCGGTACTCGGAGTATTCACTAGATGGACAGATGGAGGGACGGACATGCGTACAGACGGATGGACATGCAGACAGACAGACGAATGGACATGCAGACAGACAGACGAATGGGCATGCAGACAGACAGACGAATGGACATACATACATACATACATACATAATACATACATACATACATACATACATACATACATACATACATACATACATACATACATACATACATACATACATACATACATACATACATACATACATACATACATACGAAGCAGACGGACGGACGGACGGATGGACGTGGCCAGCGAATGATTCATGGTTTGCCTATAAAACCCTTCGAAGCTTCACCCCACTAATCATCATTCACTCCGTAGACATGCTTTTCAGTGCCAGTAACATTACCAGCTTCACCATGGAAGTGGTTAGGACGTCCGGTTCTCCAACTAGCTGTGAGATGGGCTCTTGGCGCAAGGGTTACCATTTGTTATGAATGGAACGCTCATAATTATAGTCTTCCATCGCAGTCCGCTCGTCCAAAAGAGGTCACGAACTATGGGGATTTCGTCAAATGCCTCCAGGGAGCTTTCTCAATTGATATTAATGTAGAAAGAAGGCTTCGTAAGGGCTGATGTAAGCAGCCTTCCCGAAAACACCTCATCGGAGTGAGTGTACTTCACTAGAAGTCAGCAGTCGAGCTTCATAACCATTAGAGCACCGTGTCGTGACTTGTAACTAATTACGTAGAAAGGCAATTATAACTCGCACTGATTTCATGAGAACTAAACAAGTAAAGTCAAGTCAACTTTTATTTCGCATATCGTTGTTACAGTCAATGATATAGAGAAGGGGGTCCCAAGGTCAGGGGATCGCACCGGGACCCTCTGTGCAGAATTATCACATACAAACTGCGAAATTTGCACAAAAATGTAACAATATCTAAACCAACAACAAAAAGCACACGCACGCACACGGGTAGAAACGTTACGCGAGACGAATACTGCGATAATGCGTGAAACAAATGAATTATTTTAGTACACAGAACTGTTTTTTTATTTGTAAAGTACTGGTTTAAAGAAATACAAGTTCAATTTGACAATGAAAACATACAGAAAAAGTTACCATGAGTAGTAACAATTCAATTAAGGTAAGGTTCTTATGTGAATAAACAGGAAAACAAAAAGCGCTAAAGGAACACAGTACACACTATCATTAATTATTGGCTCAGGAAATGAGCTTTAAGTTTTTTTTTAAACGCAGTAAGAGGTGATAATGCTTTGATAGGGTGGGGGAGAGAATTCCACATTTTGATAACACAGAATGATGCTGTTATTTTGCCGTAATTTGTAACTGGTTTTGGCAGCAAGGAGTTAGTGTTTGAGCAAAACGAGGGTGGCTGTTATTCTCCAAGGAATGCAAAAGAGACAAATTTGTGGGTGAGATTCTGATTGAGTAGCCTAAAGAACATGGCGATTAGGTTGAGTGCAAATTAAACGTAAGTTGTGAGCACACAGTATTTTCTTGCGTATGATATCAATGTTATTGCGATTAAAGTTGGAAATGATGCGCTGAGCTTGGTTTTATATATTTTGATTACATGAGAAGTGGCACTGATAGGTGTTGCCATAGGCAGCAAGGCCGTGATTAATATGGCTGTGAATGAATGCATTGTAAAGTAAAGGAGAGCAGAAGTGGATAGGCAAAGTCTAGCTTTTAATAAGGCTCTTAAGCCGAAAGAAGTTTTTTTTTTTTAACTTGAGAGATATACTTGTGAAATTTTAATTGTTCAAGAAAAAAATTGCCCGCAGCTTCCCTCGGGGGAACACTGAGGATGCGGAGCATATAATTGGTTAACGGGGTGTTAAAGTGCGACTTACTTGGGTCGATGGCTAAATTGGTTAACGTGGTTGTGAAATGGGGTGTTAAATTGCGACTTACTTGGGTCGATGGCTAAATTGGTTAACGTGGTTGTAGGAGGGGGTGTTAAATGAGTGAACACGTACACACGTATGCGAAAGGGCGGCGCTGGTCGAAGGGACGTCGATCATTGTGTTTGTGGATTCGTTGGAATTCATTTCACCGCGACCTTGGACGTCGACGCGCCGTACAAACCAACCGACGAGCGGCAACTGAGCGAGCGAGCGCCGACCTTGAGTATATATACAGCGCGACGGCGCATGCACTGTCAGCTGTTGAATGTTCTCGAAGCAGCGACGGCGCATGCGCGTCCACTGGAGAATCAGGAGAATTGTAGATGTCGAACGCGGTGTGTAGAGGAGGAAGGGTGCACAGATGGTGGAGGAGTGAAGCGCGCGCGGTGTGTAGAGGAGGAAGGGATGCACAGATGGTGGAAGAAGGAGGAGGAAGCTTGCGGACGGCGCCGCACTACAAGCCTCGAGTATTAGATGCTCCGCATCTAAAACACCAAAAAATGAAACACAGTCGCTATATGAGAAATGAAGTGGTAATCAGGGGTTACCTGATGTGAAAACTGTGGTCTTCATTTAAAGAGAACAAAAAACCACGAATTTAGTTTTATTTGAATTTAAGATCAAGTTAATATAGCGACACGAAATAACAATGTTAGCTAATGCGCTATTTAATTTATTGGTTAACATTGTTAAAGATATATCCGAGTCTGAAACATTCGTATCATCCACGTATAACATGCATATTGAGCGGGAAGCATGTTGGGAAAATCATTATTATAGAGAATGAATAATAATGGTCCCAAGATTGAGCCTTATGGCACCCCCTGATTAACTATTTTAGTGTCTGAAAGTCTGCCGTATAAATAAACTGTGAGCTTTCTGTCACACAAATAACGTTTCTCAAAAATGTTAATCCCTGGACCTCTTCTTCCATAGGCTTCTAATTTTTTCAGTAACATACTGTGGTTAATTGTATCAAAAGCCTTGGAAAAGTCAAAGAATACAGGAGCAACAAATAGTCCTTTGTCAATGCAATGTTTAATGTTGTCCCTAACTAACCCACAAGAGAGAGGGAATATATTTTAATGGAGCTGGAGAAGTTTGACTGGCTTTTCACCTGACATGATACTCCAAGTCACGACCGACAGCACGGACAGACAAGAAGGCAAAGTAAAGCATGGGGGATGTTATCGTAGTAATTGCAGTGTAATGAATGACCGCCATCGTATACCTCAGTGGTTGATCATCAGACGCCTTATTCGAAAGTCGCAGGCTAAGTCCCTGCCGGTGGCAAGTTATCCTTTCGCATTTACATTTACGATCACTATTAATAACATCGCTTACATTTTACTCGGCATCATTGTCTGACAGCTCTAATTAATATTGTGTCTAACAAAGAAAGGAGCCCTAAAATAAAATACACTTCTTTTCGGCAATTATAGTTGTTATCAAAGCCCCTTCTACTTTCGGTAAAGCCACCATCCATTGATCTACGCTGATTCCTTTTGCATGATACGAGGTCCACCCTAACACCGCCTCCTCCTCTGCCGTACCTTCGATTGGGCGACAGTTATCACGTGAGATATCAGGCGCTTTCAATTCTCTGTACATTGTTTTTGTCCGCCACTGCACCACGATGAATGTCTCGATCGTAGAGGTCACAAACTCATCGCAGGTAGCGGGCCGCAGTTGCGAAATTTCGTCCTGAGAAGAGGGTCAAGCTGGTTTGAGCGGGGGCAAGCTAGAGAAGAGAACGTTGCAATTTGAAAAAAAAAAAAAAGACGCGTTTTCCGTATTCCATATACAGAGCATTGATGAAGGGTACTTAACGTCAGGTCTCGAAAAACATACCGATACTAACTTCCGAAATGACTAAAACCTGGAAGCCTATTCTAAAATAGAGGTCTCGTTTCACGGTGATCCAACTCACAGTGACCGCACGGGGTGCCTCACGAAAAAAAAAAAAAAGCTTGAGGTCAGTCCCGTATTTATAGCTTACCAGAACAAAGCGAGAAAATAATGGGACAGGCGAGAAAATTATGCGAGTACTGTTCTTCAAAGTCACGAAGCTTTACACCGTGTGAAAACTCGTGCAGCTAACGATACTTCCGCGGACCGATTGTTTGAGTACGCCCTGCTTTACGGGCTTTGCGCTTGACAGGATACGAGCGACATCCCGTGGCGATCGAAGCACGGAGCAACAACATCGTTCGCGCACGCATCCTAAAGAAAAAAAAAAAAGGTGCCATACGCTTATGCATCGACGGCAGTGTTGCCCTTTCTCTGTCTCTCTCTCTCTCTCTTAGCATCACACTGGCCAGAAGTTTCACTCGGCGTCTGCGGCAAGCACGGTAGCAGAGACGGCTGATACCGAAAGCGGAAGCAGGCAGCTGCGTGTGGGCATGTGTGTCGCATTGAAATAATAAAAGAAAGACGAGATGTATAAAACCGGAGCGCGAGAGGAAGAGGAAAACGCGGCGACGACGTAAGCACGTCGCTCAGGCGATATCCTGCATGTCGCGGCCAAGTGCAAGCGCGAAACGGGGTGGATTGCGATATAGAATAGAGGCAGAATATGTATACTACTATCTCTAAAAGGAAACGGAACAGCACTATATATGAAGTGACGGTATGTCACGTATGCCACAATATACGTCACAACGCTCCCAATGTCGTGACTATATACGGGGGCTTTTAAAATGCGGTCACCTTTGGACGAATACAGCTCATACAAACACGCATTCGCGCACACGTTTCGTTTCTCACGGTCGTAGTGCAGTAAATGGCACGCAAAAGATTCACTTTTTAATGTAGAAAGAAACCCAAAAAGTGGATCGGGGATGGCCGCCGGGATAGCTCAGTGGTTAGAGCATCGAACGCGTTATTCGAAGGTCGTAGGTTCGAGTCCTGCTCATGGCAGGCTATTTTGTCACCTACTTTTCTTTCTTCTTATTTACAATACATTGGTTCTAATAACTTGCCCTATACATTCCTTGGCATTATTATCTGTCAGATCTCATTAAGATTGTGTCAAAACACGAAAAAACGAGCACTTAGGTATACACCTCGTTCTCTTATATATATATATATATATATATATATATATATATATATATATATATATATATATATATGTGTGTGTGTGTGTGTGTATATCGGCAAGCGATATATATATATATATATATATATATATATATATATATATATATATATATATATATATATATATATATATATATATATATATATATATGTGTGTGTGTATATCGGCAAGCGATATATATATATATATATATATATATATATATATATATAATGTGGGAGTAATAATTCAATGGGCCAGTTAGTCTTCGTGAAGGTATGGGATATGGCACAACGGGAGCGTTGTCAACAAGGATAAATATATTTATTTCCCAACAGTTTCGGGAGGGGTCCTCCCTTCATCAGGGGATGAGTTATCCCCATCAGTTATCCCCATCAGGGGATAACTCATCCCCTGATGAAGGGAGGACCCCTCCCAAAACTGTTGGGAAATAAATATATTTATCCTTGTTTACAACGCTCCCGTTGTGCCATATATATATATATATATATATATATATATATATATATATATATATATATATATATATATATATATATATGTATATATATATATATATATATATTCAAAGTCGCTGAAGTTCGCTAAGAAATGCTTCGCATTTAAAAGGAGGGGGTTGAAGTGCTGGGGGCCTACTGGGGGCCGCATAATATACTGTCCGGTGGGTCCAAGGTTCTCGCCTAGGCTGTGCGCTTGCCGATAACCCCAGGAACTGCTGCAATGTGCAGTCGCTGTCTTTGAAGGCGCCTTTTGTACGTTAGGCCAGTGTTGTGTACCGCAGTACAGGATGTGCCCAACGGACGGGGGCACAGCCAAGGGGTGTAAGTTGGGGGAATTCAAGCCCCCTCGAATATATTCAATTTCGATTGCGTAACAGCACAGTATATACACACACACACGTACAAACGCACGCATGAACGTACATAAAATATGGTTGAACACCGCCTCCCCCCCCCCTCCCGAAAAACATTTTTGACTGCGCTCCTGGCGACGGAGTCCAGTGTCAGCCTTTACACTCGTACCCAGGGTATGAAGTTGCGTGTAGCTGGGATTTCTAAACTTTGTAACGGTCAACACTGTAGGTGCGTGCGAATAGTGAATTTCAGAACCGAATCGAATACGAATTGAATGACGATTACACGGAATAGAATACTGTTCCAATAGTTTTCTAAACGTCAGGCAAAAATTTTTAAAGAAGGCCTTGGCTGGTAAGGGGACAATTTTCAGAACAGCCCGAGAATTCTCCAGCTCAAACATTCTCACGTTTTAAAGAACATCACGGTTACTTTTAACCGGCAAAAATAGTGCATATCAAGACCCTTCGAAATATTTGTAAATGCAGGCTGAAGTATAGCAGCGACTATATATAGTAGTCAAGGTGGTAAGTTATCATAAGCTTTGAATAAAACTGATAGTTAAACAACAATAGATATTGAGCTAGATGACATCATCATAAATTTCATAGTGTCACACTGTTCTTTAAAATTTCAGTGGAGTTTTATCGGGACACCAAAGAGGAAAACGATTTTTCTGTTATTAGTAAATTACCCTTTCACAATTTCAAAATCACTGCACCCGCCGCCAGAAGAAGCTCGATAAGTGAGAAAATTCACAAAAAGAAAATGTGGGTGGCTACACCACCTTAAAGTTCCCGCACAAAAATTTTATCGGGACACCAAAGAGGAAAACGATTTTTCTGTAATTAGTAAATTACCCTTTCACAATTTCAAAATCACTGCACCCACCGCCAGAAGAAGCTCGATAAGTGAGAAAATTCACAAAAAGAAAATGTGGGTGGCTACACCACCTTAATGTTCCCGCACCAAACACTGTGACGTCATAAATTTTGACGGTGCTTATTAAGGCCTACGTACCTCCTAATAGGTAAAAATGAAGCACAATGTCTGCTGATTGGGCCCGAGACTTAGCATACAAAGTTTAGCAAAATTTTGTCGAGTGAATGTCGGCAAAATACGACAAATACACTTTACAATTCGCGAAGTCACGTGCGCAGATCTTGGCGCAAAAATTAAACATGATAATTTGACCTTGACTGTTTCCTCTAATAATCAACATAATAGTAAGGACATTATGGTTAGCACTTTATCAATATGAACCAATTCATTGCCTAAGTGTCTCTTTATGTAAAACGTCTTCATCCTGTAATAAATATGGCATCGATAATGCTGTGAGTACATGAGCTGCATGCATCCGGGTAATTCGACGATGCAAACAAGTTACCCATCGCTGTTCCCACGTCTCGTTCCTTCGAGCACTTTTCAATGTCGCCGATTATGACAAAACTATTCGAAAAATATTCGATATTTCGAATACGCGTGCTATTCGATTCGAGTACCGATTCCAATAGCACGTTATTACTTCATTCGTTATACGAAATTTTCGATTATTTGGACACCCCCAGTGTACTTTGGGTAACTTTTTGCCTTAATACATGAATAAAACTTCAGATAAATAATGGGATCATGAAAAAAATGTGTGTATATTTCTGAATTTTCTCACCGAGAATTGCAACAAAATGTGGGGCTAATGTGCCTGCGTTCCGCATGCGTTCGTGTCCCCGCGGCTCGCACATCGACCAAGCTCCAGCCATGTTCGAGCACTCGTTATGCTTATCTATTCTACCGCGTCTATAGTGAACTAGAATATGATCGTATTCTCGTTCACTATAATCGCGCCGTCTAAGTGAGCGTTTCCGAACGAGAGCGCACCGAGGCATCCATCCCACAGAAACAGGCAGTAGACCACAAAACAACACTGGTAAACGAAACCACGCCGCCAGAGTGCTCAGGCACACCTTGCGAACGTGATCTCTGGCTCGGATGTCGCAGAGGCCAGGTAGAGTGACGGATGTCGCAGAGGTTAGGTAGAGCGACGGATGTCGCAGAGGCTAGGTAGTGTGACGGATGTCGCAGAGGCTATAGGTAAAGTGATGGATGTCGCAGAGGCTAGGTAGTGTGACGGATGTCGCAGAGGCTAGGTGATCAGCTAGGCTATTTGGCTTGCGAAGGCTATGCGGGGCGAGCGGCAAGGGTTAGAGTTCGCCTCCTTGCATCGTAGTTTCGCGCCGCTTCAAAATACTGGTTTTCTCAGCTCGTAGAACTGATTGCAAAAAATTCTTGTGACATAAGGTTCTTCTTCGGACACACAGCTTCCAGCTTCTAAATGGGATTTGTTACGAGGCCTAATGAGGGTTCCTTTAAACCCAGTGTTTAAACAGTGCTTTAAAAAGGCGACTAGTGAAATACAGAATAGAAATTCCGAAAGTAGCAATGTGCTATAAATCATGAAACAAGAACTTACTTAGGGAAGACGTTGCACCACTGAAATAGAAGACTCATCGAACAGCCAGGTCTGTGACGTTTATTCAACAATGTGGACAAAGAAACGTAACCACTCATTGTGCCCGCTCTTGAAGCCTTTATGAGAATTTTAAAAGCTGCGCTTGCTTATCAGCTAAGGGCGGTGACCTGATTTCCACGACTGGTACGCAGCCGATTCCTCCGAAATAACTAAATCATGTTGAAGCCAAACGACACACAAAGAAAATCGCAGTCCGGAATGGCGAGGCGCTTAGCTGTCATTCACGCTTCGTTCCAAATACAAGGCCGGCCTCACGGATTCAGGCTCAGTCCAAGCTTCAGAAAATCTTCATAGCTAAGAGTGATGACGCCTTTTTTGTTAGTATCGTAGCTACGGAAGGCCGCTGTCAGGGTCTGCAGGTTGACGCAGCACAGAACGTAGTCGTCGAAGTTAATAGAACCCTTTCAATCCTTGTCGTACTTCGTCAGCAAGAAGTCCAGTGTCTGTTCACTCAAGCGGTAGCCAAAGCTAGTCAGGGCGTCCCGCAGTTCACGCTTGTCAATCGAACCGGAGCGGTCCTTGTCGAAACTTTCGAAGCACTTGATCCAGTCGTTGATGTAATTCCACAGAGACGTGAACTCTTGGAAGTCAATTCTACCGCTGCGGTCTCGGTCGAAGATGTTCATCATCAGCTGAACCGTGTTTGCGTCAAAGGGCTTCCAGGTGCCATTGGACAAAGCACTCTGCAACTCTCTCGCATTTATTCTCCCGCTCCTGTTCTTGTCGACATTGTTGAAGATCTCTTGAAGGTAGCGAGGATCCGCTCTGGGAGGTTGGGTTGGGGCTCGCCCGTACATGCTCATTGCGCTTACACTTCGGCGATGTCTTTGGATATCCCGCTGTAGTTTTTTGTTGACCGTTCAAAACGCAACGGCTGATGTTGTAGAGATCTCCTGGATGGCGAGCTCCGAGGTGCTGTAAACGCCCTTGATCAGTGATGACGGGCGTTATTTCTACAGCTTCGAGATGCGCCTTACACCATAGCTTGCACCCACTGTCGGAGGTTAGTGACTGATTCCTGGAATCTGTGGCACACACCCACGCCGGGGGATTGGCCAAGAACCGGGTATTCCTACAGAAATACTTAATTTTTGTTAGTTTACATCTTTTAAAATGATGAGAGGTGAATTGGGTGTTCTATTGAAAGTCAACGCGAATAAAGAAAATGGAGGGGGGGGGGGTCTTAAAATCTGCCTTTAAAGGGACCAAAAACTAGTTTTATGGTGCCCATTTTTCTTAACGCGAAGGGAAATCTGGCCCGTCAGCGATTCTGATCCCGGAATGGTAGAGTGGTAAATGCTGCGAAATATTTGTTTATTTTTTCTACGCACGCTCACATGCTACAAACAGTGAGCGTGCGGATAGTTCGAGTGCGAGCGCGGAGGCATGCTGCGCATGCGTGCGCTACGCACGCATGCGCCACAGCACGACCTGGTCCACTGGTGGCCGCTACGGCAGCGCCGCGTTTCACCTTGCTGTTCCTTTTACGTCGTAAGCAGCACAATATTGATTGCCTGTATAATAATTTACATACTCTAATTTTGAGCACTGGCACGCACGACAGCATCGGGACTACGCGATCACATTTAGCAAAGTGATGTACTCCATATTCCATAGTCCAGCTTCAAATCTCTTCTGCTAGGCAGCGCCGCAAGGCGGTTTTCGACAGTTTTAAGCATTATTTAAAAGTATATATCCTACAACGCGAAAAAAAATGTGCTGGCTAATGTCACTATATTTCGTACTCTTTTCATTTCTACTATGCTCTAATCTCACGTACTGGTCAGTTGTAGGTCCCTCAAAAGTTGAACGCGATACTGTCCCTAATGCCTACTTCAGCCACTCAGAACATATTATTTATTGTATGAAGTTACTCAAGAAGTCTCCAATTAGGAATTACTACAATTTAAGCGATAAAGCTGAAAGTGGCTCTTGTCAGTGAAACTTTCGCATATGGCAGCATTCTGCGTAATGGGTGCAGCAAGCTTTAACCCGCGAGCAATTACGCGCGCAATACATTTTCAAACTAGCTGTGCACCCACTATACGTGGCCGTAAGGATTTCAAATATGCGCTAAACCGTGCGTGCGTTTTGTAACGGGTGGGCAACAATAAGCCTGGGAGTCCTTAAGGACATGAATCTAAAGCAAACAAAAGCACCACTTCAAAGGTAACGAGCTATAGAGCGCATGACGGTCCCTTGATAGATTCCAGGTGGACGGCGACTGCTTCCGGTGGTGCGGCCTGTGCACAAGCTTCCCCGAAATGCATGGTTGCTAGCGGCGTTGGAAAACAAATGTGCTACTCTGATACTTAAAGGTATAGCAATACTCCAGTCGAACGCGAGTACGTAGCGCCATCTCGCCACTGATAACAAAAACACGCTAAAGTTTCAAAACCATGAGGACACCCAAGCGGTGTATGGTGTATATAAATGGCTTGCCGTTAGCTCTCCAGACAGCGTGCGTTTTGTGGCCCAGTGGTTAGCGCCGCGGGCTTTATTTGAGAGGTTGCTGGTTTGATTCCGCTTGAGAGATGTTGGATTTCTTGTTTTTTTATTCTTCGCAAACCCTTAGTATATATTTCTCAACGTCACTTCCTTGACGGAAGTACGTCAGCAGAGCCGTGGTGGACCCCGGCATAACACCCTGTCGTGTTTAAAAAAATGCCTCTTGAAACTACACTGGCTGTGGAAACTGACACCCGTACAGTGCGCCGCCACTTGATGATAATGAAACGTTGAGTGCTAAGTCATTATTGTCTGTTCATTCTCTTCTATTTTTTTCCCTATATGGCTGAACACATCCAGTTCCTGTAATTTTTAACTACTCTAAAGAGTTGCGAAAAATTTGTGACGCCGAACTGACGTTGAAGAGGAAAAACCAGAACGAGAGGATGCGCTGCGGGTCGAGCTCTCGCCAATCAGCGGCAGCTCAAATGGAGGCTCCATTGCGTGCACATCGAGAAGAGCTTCCCCGGTCAAGTGATATGCCTAGTATCACCACTCGGGCTCAAAGAAAAAACTAACGGCGGCAATGGCATGACCACCTCGGGATCTTAGCTGCGGCATGAGCAAAAACAAGCGGCGGCGCGGAATGGTCCGAGGCGCCGTGGCGTGGCTCACGCTTGCTACGATGGGAGGCCACGTGACCAGCGCTTCCACAACACTGGACAGGAAAAGCTCGACTAAGAAGTGCTCTGCTGTTGAAAACGAAAAAAAAAATGTTTGTGGGCAGTGCACAAGTCGACGTCGCGGTACCAATTTTATTACAGTTTTCAAGAAATTGTTCTTGAAAAGTTTTGATAACTTCCGCGCAACTACGTACGTGCACTTGTGTATGTAGTTACGAAAGCTTATGTAGTTATAAATGCAATGGAGGCTTCATTATATAGTACGCTTTACATAATGATACATTCATATTAGCCACAGTGTATATCACACAGTTCGTCCTCAGGTATACTGACCCGGCACCATGGCGACCACGCACAAAGCGCCTTCTCTTCTATTCTGTTTTTTTTTTTTTGTCCAAGATTGCTGTGAAAACTTCCTTCGTTTAGAAGTATTATAACAAAATAGCCCAGGAGGGCTTCCACGTGGTGTTTCCGTAGATTGCCGACAGCAAAAGCTTATCTATCTACCGCCTCTCATACTCAGGCACTTGGGCTCCCGGCGGCATACTCGCACCCAGGCGCCATTTTGTTCTGGATTACCAAGGTATGTATCTCTTGCGCAAGTTAACATGGCAAGCGGCAGCTCTGGGCTTTCGCCACTCCCGCTTACGAGAAGTTGTCTGGGCACCGGCCCCACGGCGCCGTATTTGGATGGGAAAGCAATCGGCGGAAAAGAAAGGTATTACTCGGTACTTTCTGCGAAGATGGAGACAGGGTGCGGGAATCGTGCCGAGGCGGTTTTTTCGGATTGCACATATTTCCATTCACAACAAAAAGCGCCGAGCTCCGCTGGCATCCGCCGGCGTATGGTCGTCTGCGCACAAGCAGACGCTTTTGCAGGCGCTCAACGCGTGTAACGTTCAATTTTTCGTTTGAAAACGAAATAAGCTAACGAAATGATACTTACGTTTGTTTCTCTTATAGCTTTTTCTTCTCGACGCGAGGGGGCGTCACGTTGCCGTAGAGTAGACGTCTTTCAGAAGCGTTTCATTTCTTGGACAACATAGACTCGACGCTGTCTTCTAAGCTATCAGCGTATACTGTCCATGGTGCTGTCCAGAATTGGAACACAGCCACAGTGATGCGATCAAGACGGCTTGTGGTGCTTGAAGTGCGGGACACACACAGAACTGGTGCCCGATCATTTAGTCTGCCCCCGCACGCAGAACACGCAGGGGACGAGGCTCTGCCAAGCCGATGATGCCGGGCCACTGGCCAGAAGCGGCCAATGCGCAAACGCAGTAGAATGACTTCAAATATGGCAGCGCACGTCGGGTTACTAAAAAAACACGCCCACAAAAGGACGACACAAGCGCTGAACTTCCACTGATGTTATTTATTACAGGAATCACTTGAGTAGGCGACGCATAGAGGCGGCAGAAATTATCGTTAGGAAAGATGCATGGTTGCACATCGGTTGCTATAGCCTCGAAAAAAAAAGTTTTTAGGTATTAACATGTGACACTGTTTCACTTGCTTGTCTGTCTTTTGTTGCACTTGTATAAGCGATTTCGTCACTGCTGCATGATAGGGTGCTCTTGGTTTTATTGTTGCAATAGGCACACGTCATGTGCGAACAACACATGCGTCGCCTACTTAAGCGATTCTTTCCCGTAATAAAGACCAGTTGAAGTTCAGCCCTTGTGTCGTCCCTTTGTGTACTTGTTCTTTGTGTAACCTGGTGTGCGTGTCATATGCTGTAATGCATTACCAACTAGCCCGCCAATACGTTTCACGCAGCAGAAGGAACCGCTGCCTCCTGGAGCGACCCCGGCTAGGCAGCTGGGACCGTAGTTTCATCCTGGCGCATCGCTCCCCAGAGGTACTATCACGGGCGTCGCTCTTTCCACTTCGAAGTATAATTTACACAGCAGCACCGCAGAAGTAATGCCTTGTAAAGTGCACTTACGTCGTGCAGGGTCTTTCCGCCTGACAGCGTCTGCAGCAAATGAGCTATAGTTGAGAACAAAGAAAGGAGCCGTGAAGATCGATCATAGTACTTCATTAGTGGATGAGTAATTTCACGCGAACCATAGTTTCGGAATTGTCTACACAAGGGGTGAGCAACCTTTTGAGGTGGAGTGCCAAATTGCACGAGACAGACACAGTGGGGGCCACGCGGCGAATCAAGGGGGGGGGGGGGGGGGCGAGCAAGAAGAAATTTGGCGCATTGACAATCTACAATACTGGAGTAATAATGATGCTGATGTTCTGCCCGCATGTCACAAGGTTACAGTTTAGAAACAGTGGGCAAGGGAGAACGCCATTTGAGGTGAAAACTGTCATGTCAGCCTTCAGATAGTGACAAAGAAACGGGAGTGCGTTTTATTATCGTGTTGGGGGTCACATAAAAATGTCTCGTGTGCAACAGGTTTCCGGCCACTGGTCTGCATACGCTGTTTGCGCATATGGCGAGATATAATGAAAGTACAAAAAAGGAAGGAGCTATCCCCAAGCGTCGCATTGCGCGGCTAGCTCGACGGTTTGACATTGATGATTATTAGGAGAAGAATATAAGATAGCCGACAGTTTCAGGAATTTTTGACCAAGCATAGAAAAAACACACTTAAGAATGTACAGAGCCCTCCAAAACTTTTTGAGCATGGTCAGAAAACGCTGCCGATCGGTAGCAGAGGCGTCCGAGAACATGCGAGCCAAATAATATAGCGCAGCACGTGGCCTGGAACTATAATGAATTCTCAAAGTCCATAAACCTGAAGTTAATGGCCGCTGGCTGATTTGAGCATCGCGAGTTCCGTAGTTACTGCAGCCGTCACTGGATGTCACTTCATGCCCACGCATGAAGTCCAGTTCAGACCGGCACGGTGGATAGACGCTGTTTTTTGAGCGCTCCCGATCAACTGCGCAGATACGTACGTGGTTTTGCATGTTTCGAGCTTGCCTTTATAATTAATAAGGCAGCAGTTAAAACCTTTGTAGCTTTTATTACAGTGTATGGCTTTTCGGGGGTCAGTCACCAGGTATTTACTAGTTTGTGTGTGTGTGTGTGTTTGTTTCTTTGTGTTTTTTCTCTTGGCACCACGTGGGGGAGGTACATGTACATTGAACACGCAATTTTTTTGTAGTTGAGCTTAGACTTTCTCTTTTTCTTAGGGCAGGGATCGTGTTTTGTAATTATCGAGTGAGATTGTAATTACCGAGTGATCGTGTTTTGTAATTATCGAGTGTAATTATTGAATCCCGGTTGCGGTGGCTGCATTTCCGATGAAGGCGGAAATGTTGTAGGCCTGTGTGCTCAGATTTTCGTGCACGTTAAAGAACCCCAGGTGGTCGAAATTTCCGGAGCCCTTCACTACGGCGTCTCTCATAATCATATGATGGTTTTGGGACGTCAAGCCACATATATCAATTAATTATCGAGTGAGACAAGTCTTAAGGACAATCGGTGTCATAAAGACATGGTTAAAAAGGCTGTGAAGTATTCAGGATGCGGAGTCAGTTTGAAAATGGACCCAAGTGCGGAAGCAAATGGAGAGGAGGCTGACGCAAAGTGTCGGCAATGTGAGGTCGAGGAAAAAATGGAGAAAACGATGGTTGCCCAGAGTGAAGTGCTGTTGAGAGTAACCGTGCTCGAGACTGCGTTGGCGCCAGAGCAAGAAAAAACGAGGGTTATGGTAAAAAGGATGAAGTCCACCGAGGAGGCACTAGCGAAGGTGTACAAAGGAGCGGCCGATGGAGAGAACAGTAGGGCACCGGCAACCAGAACAGCGGAGAAAGAGCAAGCAAGTTTGGAAAAAACAGGTTCAGCCGGTTCAATGGTCGCAAGACCCAGTTTCAGTGAAGTAGTGGTGGGGCTGTGAGAGACAAAGCAGCCGGCGTCACAGGTGCAAGTATCCCCCAGGTGCAGGACACTCCAGCTGAAGCCACAGCATGTGATAAGCGCCGGGGACTCGACTTTAAATCGATGCGCAGAAGCAATCAAAGAGAGGGTAAGAGGTGACAAGAGGGTTGCAGTAGGGACGTTCCCAAGACGCAAGCTGGAAGCAGTCATGAGGCAAGCGAGCGCAAAACTCAAAACTAAAGCTGATGGACGGAACCTCATGATAATTTCAGGTGGTTTAAACGATGTCTTAAATAACGATACGGCAGGACTAGCGAGCACCCTGGCGAAAGGGGTCGATGACATGCGCGCCACCTCTCCTCAGGTACAGAAGGTATAGATAGGGATATGCACAATACCAGAGGTACCGGTGCGTGACGGCAACCTGCAAAGAGTGGTTGTCAACGGAAACCAGGAGATATGGCGGATGAGTCGAGAGAAATGCTTTGAGGTGATGGAAATAAACAGACGTGCATAGGTGGGGTTGATTTCATCGAGACAGAATTCACTTCGATGGGCGGCTAGGTCGTGAGGTGGGTTGGCGACTTGCAGGACGCGCAGTAGCTCTTTGTAGCTTTTTAGGGGGCATGCGGGCCCTTCGTGGTGCAGGATAGCTAGTAACGAGGAAAACAACCAGGGAGACTCTTTGACATGTGTTATGGACAGATAAGATTTCAAAGTGGCACCAATATCTAAGACACTGCAGGTAGAGTCCGGGGCAAAAATAGACGTAGCCACGAGGGCCGAGCCAATTCAGACGTAAGGTATATTAATATGCAGGGTGGCAGGAACAGGCTGAAGTGAGAAGACAGAAAAACAGCTAAGGTAGGAGAGGCCGACAGTATACGGTTTTGTAGAAACACATTTCAGGGACATTGAACAACCTCCTAACAATCCGGACTATGCGTGGGAATATTGTAAGAGAACAGAAGGTAGCTAAAAGGGGGTGGTATTGGGGCATTCATTCATAAAGTACAGACTGGGAAAGGGTCAAACAGGAGTGCAAAGAACATCTATGGCTAAAAGGGAAAGTGGCAGGGCAAATGACACTGCTCGGTTTGGTGTATTTGTGGACGGGAGCAAAGGCCAGAGAGGAAAACCAGGCAATGGTAGAGTATATATCAAAGGACATTGAGGAATTAGGAGGAGAGTGCGAGACTATTATAATAGGAGATATGAATGCACACATAGAAGATATAGATGGGTATACCAACCCAACAGGCAAAATGATCATGGATATGTGTGAAAGGCATGATTTGATCATTTGCAACAGTACTGAGAAGTGTGAAGAGCAAATAACATGGGGAGTAGGAAGGCTGCAGTCGACGATAGACTACGCACTGGTGTCACATAGGATGTATGATAGACTCAGGGGAATGCACATAGATGAATGTGGCTCCGGAAGTCTGGGTAGTGACCACAAACGTATATCAAGCTAAGTATTGGAAGAGCAGTAAAAGTGGGAAGGAGACAAGATGAGCAGCTACAGGGGAATTTTTATTCAGAAAGACAAATAGAAATAGTTACTAAACAAATTGAAAAGAGAATCACTGAGGATAATAAAACAGTGTAAACGTACACAAATCTAATTAGACTGTTTGAGCTGGAGCTTGCTTAGGCACGTGACAAGTCACCCCGGAAAAGAAGACACAAACCCAAGAGTTGGTGGGACGAGGAAGGTAAAAAAGCCATAGCAAAACGTCAGGAAGCCTCTAGGGAACACAGACATGCTAAGCAGCGGGGTGAACCGACAGATGATGTTGAAAGGAAATGGGACATCTTACTAAGCTGTAGAACGGAAGAATCCCTTCTGATCAATGAAAATATTAGAGGAAAGGGGGCTCAGTGGCTGGCAGAAGTACATAAACAGGATAGAAAGGCAGCTGCAAAATTTTGCAACCATCTAAACTACCTAAGAAATGAGACGGGCCTAGAGCAGAGGTTTATAACTACCGCTGAAGGTGCTAGGCTAAAAGGGGACGAAGCTATTGAATATATAGGAACAAGGGTGACAGAAAATTTTTAACAAAGAAGTGTCTTATGCACCACAACCGACAAGGATTAATCAAGTGGTGCAATGGCTCCATTTTCACAACGAGAGTGGGAAAGGGCTGAGTAGAGGGTTTCTAGTAGTACATCAGCAGGCCCAGATGGCATTCCAATTATGTTGATAAACACATTGGGTCCGAAGTCTAAGCAGACTTGAGAGAGGTAGTGAGCAAAATAATAATCGATGGTGAAGTCCCCTATGGATGGAACTTAGCAGGATGAGCATGATCTATAAAGAAAAGGGGAACAAAGCTGACATAAATAACTACCGTCCTATAACAGTGACATCAGTGTTCTATAGGCTAGCGATGCAGACTATAAAGGAAAGACTGCAGGTATGAATAGAGAATCAGGGGTGCTGGGGGAACTGCAGAATGGGTTTCAGAAACACAGGAGGTTGGAAGACAATCTGTTCTCCCTGACGCAGTGCATCGAAAATAGCAGAAAAGAAACACAGGCCCCTGTGGCTACCATTTTGGATATCAAAGGAGCGTACGATAGCGTGGTTCGAAATGACTTGTGGGGAATACTGGACACATTATAGGTGTGGAAGATGGAGTCACTAATCTTTTAAAGGATATCTATAACGGTAACAAGGGTAGTTATAAAGTGGAAAAAAAAAAACAGGTATCCAAGCCCACAGAGGTAAAAACGGGGGCTTAGGCAGGGTTGTCCTCTGTCACCCTTGTTATTCATGATGTACCGACTAGGATTAGAGGCCAAATTAGAGGGAAGTGGACTTGGCTTCAACCTCTCTTTCAGTCAGACAGGGAAAACTCATTGAACAGGCACTACCAACATTGATGTACGCAGATGATACAGTGCTAATGGCCGACAACAAGGAAGATTTGAAGAGATTGATGGACATCTGCGGTAATGAGGGAGATTGGTTAGATTTCAAGATTCAGTAAGGAAAATTCAGCACTCATGATTTTAATGATAATGAAGGTTGTGAGCTTAGAATACAGGAGGTCACGCTAGAGATAACAGATAAATGCAAATATCAGGGCGTATAGATAAGCAATGGGACCGAGTACCTAAGGGAACACGAACATACGTGACGACTAAAGATAACAGGAATGCAGCGGTGATGAAAAACAGGGCACTGTGGAATCACAATAGGTATGATGTTGTGACAGGAATATGGAAAGGGGTCATGGTTCCTGGTCTGACGTTCGGCAATGCGGTCTTGTGCATGAGATCAGAAGTTCAAGCAAGATTAGAAATTAAGCAACGTGGAATAGGTAGGCTTGCCTTAGGAGCTCACGGGAATACACCAAATCAGGACATACAAAATGATTTGGGAAGGACATCATTTGAGGGCAGGGAAGCTAGCAGCAAGATAAAATTTGAGAAGCGATTGAGAGAAATGGGGGAGGAGCGTTGGGCGAGGAAGGTATTCAGCTACTTGTACATGAAAAATGTCGATACAAAACAAAGGAGGCGAACCAGAGAATTGACGGGTGAATACTTGGAAAAAAACAGCAGGGGGCCAAACCAAAAAGAATTGTCAGTTTAAAAAGAAGGTGAGGGAAGCTGAGACCGATATGTGAAGAATATGCATGATTAAGAAGTCCGCACTAGAGATCTATTGAACGTTTAAGCAGGAAATTGCCAAGGAAAGGATCTATGATAATACCCGGGGTAGTTAGTTTTCTAATGTTTGAGGCTAGGATGGGAGTATTGCGAACCAAGACATATCGGGCAAAATACGAAGGGGTAGACACGGTATGCAGTGCGTGTGGAGAGGAGTAGGAAACTGCCGAACACTTGATAATGTTCTGTAAAGGGCTCCACCCTATAGTTGAGGATGATTGCGCAGAGTTTTTCAAAGCATTTGGGTTTAGAAACAGGGAGGGCAAAATAGACTTTAAGCGGGTAGAATTAACTAGAAGGAGGTTATCTGATTCGTGGCTAAAGTCAAGACACGAGTGAAAATGAAACCCTTCACTGCAAAGTACCAGTCCTCAACCTCACTATTTAAAGAAAAAAATAAATCTAGTTTTTGATTCCATAAGTATTACGGCTCGGTAGCGCTAGCCACCGCCCGATCTAAAGGGTACAGCCAATTCATCCATCCATTTATCCATCTGTCTGTCCATCCATGCATCCATCCATCCATCCATCCATCCATCCATCCATCCATCCATCCATCCATCCGTCCGTCCGTCCGTCCGTCCATCCATCCATCCATCCATCCGTCCATAAATCCATTCATAAATCCATCCATCAATCCATTGCACTCACTAGAGAAACTGCACGGCTGTATATGCTCCCAAGGTAGCCTACGCAAGGTGAGGGATAACAAGGGGCCAAGAATCTATGCCCGTTTGACAGCGCTCTTCATAATTTTTTTTGTACTTCGTTTTGTTTTTCTTAGAACGCACGGCTTTAGTTTCAGTGTGATCGTGAGCGCTAGGTCACCTAGACGGGAGCGTTCCTTCGTTTTAGTGAGCGCTTAAGCAACTGGAGCATATACGCTTACTCCACGGTGGCTTACTCTAACCGCCGTAGCTTTCAGCGCGCTCTCTGGTACATAAGGAGAGGAAAGCGTGCGGCGAATTCCCCCGCTTATACTTGACGGCCTCTCGAAGTCCTTGCAGAAGTCGATTCTCGATGACATACCACTACTTGAATGAAAGCAGAAAAGGTAGATAACAGTTGTTGTAGTTGCGCCGCGAAAATTCTCCTCATATAAACGATATTTTCTTAAAGATACTGACAAAATCTTGCGGCCTTCAAGATCGATTCTCGTGCACATGCGTAAACAGTCTACAAAATATCAAGAGATTGATTGATATGTGGGGTTTAACGTCCCCAAAACCACCATATGATTATGAGAGACGCCCAAAATATTAAGAGCGAATATAGCTTGGAAGGTAGTGTTTTACATGTTGCGATTGCGCGCGCGAATTCTGTTGAAGCAAACTCGCTCGGACTTCCCAGTGCTTCACCCCACTCGTCATGATTAACTTCGTGGAGATGCGTGGACTTTTTTTTTTCTTCTTTTTACGGGCTGTACGCTCGTGATGGTGTCAAATTGGTGGACATTTATTATCTCGGCGCGTTAACTTGTCTCATAATTTTCTAGGGTACGGGTCTACTATTTTTTTGTTATTATAGCAACGGCGTGTCCGGTACACTAAAAGGCAACCATGGTGTGCAAACTTTCGCTATGTTGTCACTCTGAGATTTACCATTTGTAGTGTTGTGTTACGTAAGTTAGATAGCGACACTGGAGTAAGTAGCCAGGAGGTCGTGGCGGTTCTCTGGTCCGTTCTAAAGGAGATTCACGACACACTAAGTTTTTTAACACAGGTACCAGTGGGGTTTACACTTCAAACAATGAATGTTGAAACTTCATATTCTTCCTACTCCAACACACTTGTTCTTGTTCTGTTTCACACGTGTCCATATTGCTGGCACTAATGGGGCCGCCAGTGATTATTCACATTGCACCTGGATACCACACTGAATATCAATGTAACAGAATCCAAGCGTTCTGACGACGCCTGCTCAACTTAAAGAAATGACACCTTGACCCGTATAAGCTGAATTAAAGGTGGTTTATTCAGGAACGTGAGCCAACTGATTTCAAATTTTCTCTCTCAAAGGATATGGTACGTAATCAAGTAAAACTGCCTCTTCACCATGACCATACGAAACTTTTAAACAGGGCGTTGACCATGTCCAATGTAATGTGAACAGGTTGAATATCCCCAATCGACATGTACAGGAGCGTCCCCTCTTAAAGTGAACAAGACTTCGCGTGGCAGCGCTTCCCGGCGTGACCGCGCATCGAAGCGAAGCTGCGCAGGCGCAGAGGAGCGTGCCGCTCTTGTACTATCGCAAAGCTAAAGTCCCAAGGGGCCCAAAGCATGAGCGGAGCGCTGTAGCAGACGACTCCAAGCAAATCCTGTGGGTCCCTCTGCGCCGCCTCGATGCGCGACCGCGCCGAATGCCACTGGTGCTCGCGGAGCGCGGGCACTGTGCGACGTGTTCACCTCAAGTGTGGACACCGTACGTTAAAACAAAGGGCATGGGCCCAGCTTCCAATTTAGGCATCAGCACTGACGGCACTCTCGAATCATTGACGCTGAAACACACGAAAAACGTGAATGCCTCCACTGAAAACAACAACAGCAACAGAAAGCGGGCAACATTCTGCAAAAGGGCTTTGCTCGTCAAGAGTTGGAACCCTGGAACGGCACGTACAGCTTCACAACATAATTGTCATACCAGTGTCACAATTATATATACTTTTTTTTTCTCAACTGTACAGGCGTTCCCGCCGAGTGGCTCGCCCTGGGCAAGACTCCCGAGGGAATCGCTTTACGTAAACAGCCGCGGATGGTGCGGCCATCAACCTCGCCACTTTATTTCACAAGAAACTGCATATCCATCTGCCAACGACAGTATACACAAGATCACTCACTGTGCCAAAAGCGTGCAAGAATTGAAAAAAAAGAAAAAGAGGTGCGAACAATATCAACATTCTTGCGAGTACCGTTGCACCGCCAGCACTGCCGTAGCAGCAATGATAACGGGCAACAATACTTCACAGTGCTTAAAAAAATGTAACTTTGTTTAAGACAACGCTATTAAAAAGCTGTACTACAACAGCAAAACACAACGAAAAGTTTTTTTTTCTTACATACATATCAGCCTAGCATTTACATATACAAAATTATTGCAGGCACTATATAAAAATGTTGTGCAAACGCCACCTTGTCCAGTACAATTCATTGACTGCTGACTTGAACCAGTTCGACAACTGCTAACTAAAATGCCACGCTAAAATCATCTCAACCAAGAAAAATAAAGTGAATGGAATAATGTACAACAGCTAGAGATACCAAAGAGGAAAACGAAAAGAGAAAATCAGAAACTTCCTAAAAGTGGATGTAGTGAGAAGTAAAACACGCCCAAAGTGACGACAAGTACCACACATGCCAGCTTAAATGCCGTAACTCTTCTCTTGCCTCGTGTACATTAAACACAATCACACAATGGTCATCGCGGAACACTCTCACCTCGTCCCTTCAAGCACCACGTGAGGTGAGTGCAGAAAAATTTCCACAAATCAATGCATCGCAAAGTGTGGGGCCACTTGAACAATCGCCTGGAACCGAATATTTCTACCTCACTGCTATCCCTTTTCCGTTGCATTCAGTAGTCAGAGCCGCCAAGAAGGAAGGTGTTTATCCTCAAACAGCCCACACGCACCAACCATCGCAGATGGCTTGTTGCTCATCCCTCATTGGCTGCTCCCAATGAGGGGCGTGGCAAGAGGCCAATGAGAGAAGGGTGGGATGTCATTCTACCGATGCAAGGCGGCAGAATGGCTTGGGTTGACCCTGCTGAGCAAGGTTGGATGTTAGGTCTACCTTTTGAGGGCAAACACCATAGGGATATGGCTTCCATAAATGGTTGTCTTGCGAGGGCCCATTTGCGCACTCTCACAATTCACTTTCCTTCCACCACGCGCTCCACCACCATTATCACTGGAATTGACAGGACGTGCATGAAAAGGAGTGAAATCTAGTGAAAGCTACACCTAAAGACCTAAGAATTCAGCACAGGCTCCATGAACAAGGCTGCAAAATACTTGTGCTCTGCATTTCTGTGCTCCAACAAATGTAAGTCTTCTGCAGAACATGAATATTGAAAACAAGCTTAGCTATGCCATGACACCAATGATTGCACAGACAAGTGAACATAACTGAATGGCTCAACAAGTTTGCTAATGCAACAACTAATGCTTGCTCACTTCACCAGTGAATTTGCGTATTAAGCAATTTTTGCCATAACCATGATGTTAGAGGTTCCGGTTACTTTAAAGAGGTTGTCAAATATACTTGGATATGCCGGCTGTAATTTTTTATTCTTGCTATCAGCTGAATTTTTCTTTTTTTTCTTCCAAGTTCGTGCTTTTCAAGTTTTGGGGTGCGACCCTTACGCGAGTATATACGATATCACGACAGAGCACCAATGGCAATGAACGTCGACAGAAACTTGCCCCATTAAACTCTTTGAATCCTAGATCACTGGGAATTATAATAAACATTGATGCAAGGACCTTGGCAGAAGCCGTATTGCAAGGCTGTAGGCCAATTTTGACCTTTAAGCATTTACGACAATGCACTCTAACTATGGTATACGAGCACTCTTGTTGATCGGCCAACAAGATGTGGATGTTATGGCCGGCAGTCAAACCTGCGACTTTGCGCGTGAAAGCAAAATGTTGTATAGACAAAAAGAAAAGTTTCTCTGCTGATGTTAATCATAATTTGCACTTGCGAAAAATTCATTGCTGAAGTCGACTAGCTAAGCCCCATGCGATCAGGTACACCGGTAAAATGCTACTATTGAGACCATTAAGCTTCATAACGCGTTCACAAAACACCGGGTGCCAAACATACGCCTGATGCATGAGAAAAAAACAAAACAATCCCGAGTGCCTCATAGGCTCGGCTTGAGGCACGAGTTTTGTTGTATGGTCCGGTACGAAGCAACACGCTCGGGAACCAGATGTGAATTGACAGAGTGAACCAGACATCTTAGCTGTAGGATACACTATGCGTGAAGGATGATAATGCACAAAAGAAACGGCTTCCAAATTTGAAATTAAAAAGATCCATTCCTTGTTATGGGAGGGTGAGTAAGCCAACACAATCTGGGGAGTCTACTCCACAGATTATAGAAACTGCACTCCCGCTCCCTGACATCTGGATCGCTCCCCCAATAATAAGGGACAGCTATACCTGTTCCTCATATTTTAAAGGAATATGCATGTTGTGTTCCAGCTGTTACACAGATATGAACTCAATTATCATAACCAAATTTTATATACAGGTGGCACTGTATGGTCCACTTATTATAATGTGTAAGTTCCATACCCATGAAAACATCCACTTTTGCATTCAGAATATAAATCACAGTATGAGACAACGTGTGTGATTACCTCGGCAAAAAAGAGGAGGGTACTATTGTCATTTCAAAAAAACATGTTTACGTGAAAAAAGACACTGCCTGTTTAATAACTCTTCTTCTTCCAACATTAATGCATATGTGCAATTACACTTTCATCAGGGTGAGACGGGCGACTAGTACACTTGAATCAAAGTGTAACATCTCCATGTAAAATTTAATTATTAATGAGGCAGCAGGTTGAATGCGAGCTATGCCTTACCTGTTTCCATAATTTATGCAAGCCAATTAGGCTCATTAATAAATTTGAACATGAAGAATTTTGTGGCAGCTACTTATTTGGTGATTATAAACATACCCTGCTAGTTAGCTAAATGATTTCATTTTTCCCACACTGCTTTGGAACAGCGAATCGCTGGTGACTTTCTCAATTACTGTTATCATCTACTGCTTTGCATGGTCGCCTCCTCAGATGTGCTACACCTTCACTTGATGAGCAATTAATTGGGCAGCCAGGTTACGCTACATTACACGTGACAACAGCGACACTTAATTCACACAACATTGTACAAAGTAACAATTAGTTCTGTAAACACAAATTATGTCATCAGCATTTCACAGATAGGATCAGAACACTATCTTTATACTAGTGTATTGGCTAAATGTACTTAGTGCAGAATAAAATAACTCATGCTTTCCGTAAAGAGGAGCATGTGCATAAATCTGTGAAGTTTGTCTCAATTGCCCTAAACCGACCGAAATACAGGCTCGTCTTGTTTTAAAGGGATGCATGAATGGCACTGGCAGAGATGCATCACCCTTTTCTGCACTCTCGGGCACCTCTAAAACATGTCTAATGCTCATTGGCGCAAGCTTTATCATCTTTAAGGTATGAATATCTCTTCATTATCCAGCCACTGCTGTGTTCAAAGGTAATGTCCAATAAAAGTAGAGGAATCCAAAACGGACACATTTATCTCTTACTAGGAGCAATTAATGGTACCATGACCACACAACTGGAACATCAAACATGGATGGAACAAGAACAATGGAACAAGATTTTCTTGTGAATGTAACTGCTATTAGCAGAAAATCGATATTTCAGCTTTATATAACATGTGCAAGGCTAAATTTTGCCTCCTTATAACATCTCCTTCAGGTGCCTAATTGATTTGTCCATCGAGAAATTACCACATTTTCCTACATCTTGCAAGAATGACACAACCAGCGCGACAGACTTAATTCTACATTGATCAAAATTTTATTGTGTCTACGAATGCCGACTTTTTACTGCAACTCCGTTAACACATCTGAGGTATTCAAGAGAGATAATGCAGCGGGTGCCTAAGAGTGCAGCTAAGTCTAAGAATGATCATGGGTTTTGCACTGTATGCCTTGCGGAATGTAGAAACGTGCCAACTGCAGCCAAGAGCTCAACCTGTTGTCCCATGCTTGGCCATTAATGGACAAATTGAATCTACTAAAAAAGTCCAATAGAGGCACGGTTTGATTAAACTTTTATTAGAATTTTCATGAAGGTTTCTTTACTGACCAGTTAGTGCCAATATTCCAAGACATAGCCCGATCTATGGACCATGCAAAGAAAGCAGCTGAGAGATGAATCCCGTTCTTTTTTTAATTACAAAGCCTTTCCTAGCTTTTAACATTTTCCACCGAATGTAGTAATAACTAAAAAAGTCTCTTCCAGTAATTAACCCTCACTTTTGAAAGTTCTCTTAAATATTTAAAATGCCCTTGGACAGAAAATCCAGAAACTGAATCTAATTACCACTCCATAGGCAGAAGTTAGCACACTGCTTGAATCTTGGCCCATCGACACAAGAGGTCCCCCAGAATGTTTAGCCACTATCCACTGTTTCCTCTCACACACGCTTTCTTTTACCCCCTGCATAAGTTATCCCTATGAAAAAGTGTAAGTGAGGCTCCGATTCAGACTACCGATTCGTTTCGAGTGACAAGGAGCACATCGTAATGCCGTACGAACCATTTCTGCTAACGCATGACACATTCTACTACAACATCCCACGCATGCAATAAAGCATGTGACAGCAAACTTTGCAGCTCTGCAGCTCACTCCCACACCAAAACCAAACGCTACACCTAACCCCATCGTGACCAGCCTTCTACACACTACTACAGAGTTTTTACGCCTCTGAAACAACACGCCAAAAATCAACTCGGTCACTTGTGCTAGTGAATAAAGCGAACACTTTACACTAAGAAAGAAAAAAAGATGGTTTGAACAGAAACAAAGATGGCATTATTATTGTACTGGGGTCAAAAGTACAAACGATAACGTATCAGATTCGTTGAAGAGGAGATATAAGAAGAAAAAGGTTAAAAGCTACTCTGCTTTAAAATTTGTGCGCTCTCAATGAAATAAAGTTACACACATACAGTATATATATATTGCAAACAGGTGACGTTATCTGCCTACTCAACAGGAGCCTTCTGCAAGCACTTCCGTTCGGTTTGCCTTCCGCCACGAAATAACGCAACTGCAATAAAAACAACAGTGCTTCGAGAGTGTGGAAGAAAAAAAAGGTGATTAAATCAACAGGTAAGAACAACAGGTAAAACGGTTGAGCCGTGAAACCCAGCTAGCCAGAACATGTGCTATTGGCAGCCACAGGTTTTCCTTCTCTCTCTCCCTTTCTTTTTGTCGTAGTGAGCAGTGAACCCGACTTTCGCTTCCTCCATCATTTTCACTGTGATTCGATTACCGAGGCAACAGGCGCTGATGAAGCTCAGGCTCGCTCTTTATTTCGTGTTGTAAAGACACACTGAGGTTATGTTTCCAACACAGCTCCAGATTTAATCTGATGTGACATATCAGTCAAAAAATCACTAATTAACTTAGGTAGCTGGTACTGGCAAGGAGTTAGGAATAGTTTGTCAGAGTGAGAGACCAGATGCTGTTGCTACCGGAGCTGGTGAAACGTACGAGGATATGCACCAGAAGTAACGGGAAGTTTAGTAGAAGTACCAAGAAGTAACAGGTACCAGGCAGAATATGAGGTACCAGGTGGATTTAGGACAACAGAGGAGCAAACGCCAATGACCATAGAAAAATCCAGAAATTTCCCTAAGCAGCTTGGCTGTTCTGGCATTAATCTGAAAAGGCATTTGTTTAGAGATCTTCACATTTCTTATCAGCGGTTTTCGGACTATGAGTAGGTAATAGAAACTAAACTCCAAGAATGCTTCAATGTACTTGCTGCAAAAAGTTACTATTCATGGCAGTCAGCTTAACTAAAAGGAGAATGCGCAGCTCTTTCTTCCCCTCAATTACTTTGCTGCCTCAAAGCAAATGCTTCACTGATTTCTCAATGCTAAACTAAGAATTCAGCTAGATTTTGTATTTGCTGCCCCTTTAAGCACCTAGCCACAGTTAGGACCCCTTCAATGCCGGCCATGGCTCGATTCACAAACTATGCAGTAGGCAACCATGGAGTTCCTTGCAATTACCTAGTGGAAAAGCTGCATTGCTGTTGTCCACAAGCCAATACACAGAATATTCACACAAAAAAAAATTACCAGAGCAATTTATGCACCAGCTGTTAAAGATAATCATTTATATTAATGAGCAATAGCCAGCAACACTGCTTTGGCAGTGTTGTCCGTTAGTTTTCATTATTATTGTGCCTAATGAATAAAAAAAATGATCCCTTAAAGTTTTCATTTGTTTACTTCAGATATTGACCAAGTAATTAAAAGAACAGCATATACAATATCATTTCTGCAAGATGATTTACATCCACTTCATTAGAAAATGAGCACTTGTGATGGCAAGTACAAATATAAAATGATGCTGACACACAAAAATTTTTCAAAAAGACGAGAAGATGGTGAAAGCAGCACCTGATTTTCTTCTATAATGAACTTCAACACAACTTCACTGAAACAGCTGCTTGGGCGAGTTGGTTCATGATTATTTAAACAGATTTATCAGTGCAAGAAAAGACGGAACTTTTAGAGAAGAAACAAACACACAGTGCTGTGTGTGTGTTTCTTCTCTAGAAGTTTCGTCGTTTTTTGCGCTGATAAATTTGTCTAAACTTCATGTTTTGTAGATATCTAAGATGGAGCCAAGTTTTCACTTATGATTGCCCTATAGTTGATAGCAAAGTGCTACAAAGGGACCATCTAAACAAAAAGCAACCTGCATTAAAAAACAAACTGGCCTGGTCTAACAACTCTTCTATTAAGAACTCCATGGTTACTTCAAACAAGAACATTGTACCCCTGTCAACTTTCGATGTACAAGAACACTCGTGCATTGAGAGAGTCGGAAAGATGTGGCTGCCAGCAGCACCAACTGCCCAGCAGCTTAGCTCTTAAAGAGAACGTATCTCACTGCCCACTCAGGTCATCTCGTCATCCTCATTCTCAGCAGTGAAGTCCAACTCCTTAGCAAACTTCGAGAACTCATCACAGTCCTTGAGGTCTTCTAGGGTAGACTGCAGCTCGGCATCAAAGTCATCATTGTCCTCGAATTTCACCGCTGGCTCGGTCTCCAGGGTGTTGCTGTTCCAGTCTGATGCCAAGAAGACGTCCTCCTGCTGTGCCAACGCGTCGCCGCCGGTGTAGGCCAATGTGTCAGAGGTTGTGGCTGGCTGTTGTGGGAAATTGAAGCACTGGTTCATGCTCGGCGTGGCCGGGTACGACTTGGAGAAGTTGTCTAACATGCCACTCAAACCGTGAGGCTCCATCTCCTCTTGGAGCAGCAGCATCTGGTGAATGGGCACAGAGCGGCTGCGATTGGCCGAAGGTACACCACTGGCAAGCGTGGTGTTCTTGAACAACTCCTGTATCTCTTGAGCCAGGGGGTCACTTCCGGACGCGCTCAGTCGCTGGGGCAGGGCGGGACCCGAGGCGTGGCGCTGTCTTGCGGACGATGAAGTTGACGGCCAAAGTAGAGGGGCATTCGCTATGCTTTCCTTGAGGCCCGCCACCCAGCCAGGGCTCGACGGCGGTTGGCCCATGCCAGAGTCGGTGTCACTGGGCACCAAGCTGTTACAGTCGTTGAGCGAGGGAACCAGAGGTGGGCATGACACGAGCGGCGACATGGGGGCCGACTGAGGAGAAGGTGGCGGCACGCTCGATGCGGAGTTGTGGCGTGAACGCAGCAATGTGGGTGTCTCGCCGACAGCTGGAAACGAGAATCCTGAGGTCTGCGTGGCACTCTCACCCACCATGGGAGACAGCGGAGCACTGCGTGGTGACACGAGCTGGGAGGGTGGGTTACCCGGTCCCGAGCTGTGACGGGCTCGTCCTGGCAGCACAGCGTTGTAGCCGTTGGTGAACGTGACTACCTTGCCAGGGTTGTAGGTGGCGTTGTGACGCACGCGACCGGCCGTCACCGGTGTGCTCTGAGGCGACACAAAGGGAGAACCAGAGACCGACGACACGCCCGAGTCCACCGCTTGGAAGGGCGTCTGTCGAGGTGTGCCGCTGTAGCCACTTTGGCCGGAACTGTGCCGTGACCTCGTCCAAGGTACTGGTGTGCTTCTCGGTGACACAAATGGGCTGCTTGTGGCACTCGGTGGCTGTGAAGACGTACCTACCGCTACCGATACCATGTCTGTGCTGGTGGCCATCACAGGGGAAGAGAGGGAGGGCAGGAGGCTGTCGGAGTGGGGAGTCGTCTGAGGAGAGATGGGTGTGAAAAAGCGTCCCCGGCTGCTGGGGCTGCAAGGAATGGGTGCTACGGATGCCTGGGTGGCCCCAACCAGAACTTGGTCTAACGAAGCTTGGATGCTCGGATCACATGCAAGGTTCACCGGATCTGCTATAGTGTCTTTCAGTTTCACGAGTCCTTCAAGCGAAATGGCACTAAAGACTTCCTGTTGCTGCAGCCCGGCACTTTTGCAGACTAAGTTTGTCGAGGCACTTGTTTTCCAGTGGACTGTTGAAGAGGATGCACTGTTCTGGGGCACAGCGACTTGTTTAAGCGATGTTCCATTCTTGAGATTATCGAAGTGTCCCGAAAGGAGCCGGTCCAAACTGTTACAATCCAAGCCCGAGCTCTGCTTCCCAGTGTTCAAAAGTTTGGTGACATCTTTCCGCTGGTACGAGTTTGGGAGGTTCCTCTCCAACAGCATCCGCAACTGAGAAAGTTGGGCAGTTTTGTGCTCCCCACAATGGGCCTTAGTCACCTCACTCATTGTCTGTGCAGTAACTTCATCGCTCAGTGTCCCTTGTGAAAGTTCGTCCTTTGATGCCAGCCTCTCCAAAACTGATGCGTCGTAAGAGGTGTTGCCGTAATAGTCGTTCAGTGCCTCTTTCTCCAGGTGGCCCACACACATTTCCTCTTTGACTGACCCATGGGCAGGCATCAGGAGGTCCAGGCTGGATGCTTCCAACTTGGGTGTCCTAATGCCATCGTCAGTGTGCCGTCTCTTGCACAGCAGGGTCTCTCCGTCCTCCGAGTGCCTCTTTGTGGTTCCCGCAGACACCTCTGTGCTGGGCTTGGCATCCAAGTCCGAGCTGCTGTTCACTCCATCTCTGGGCACTTGGAGTACAGTTTGCGAGGCTATGCTGCCAATCTTGCTGCCGCACGACGGCCCAGCTGCCTCTGCGACGACAACAGGCGACTGAGCCGAGGAAACCACCTCGGCCGTGGGCGTGGTGATGCTGCCTTCCCGACTGAAGTGAAGGACCACTGCCGTGCTCCGGCACGTGGCAGGCTTGGGCTGGATCTTCTTGTACTTGCATCCCGGCGCCGTGGCAACCGTTGCGCCGCTGGCGTCCTGAGAACCAAGCTGCAGGCTCTGCATGGTGGGAACAAATATGATGTTGTTCCCTGGTGTAGCAGAAGTTTGCAACTTAGGTTCTGCGGGCTCTTCCTTCAGCCTCCGTGCCACGTCTCCGTCGCAGGAGACCAGGGACGGTGAGGCCTGGTCCCGTTTGCCCTGTGGTGTGGCAGCCAACACTCGTCTGTGCTGAGAGGAACGGCCTTCGGTCGGTGTGCTGCACTGCGAAGACTGGGCCGAGTGGGAGCGCTGCTCGGTGAGCTTGCGCTTCTGGTCGCCCAGCCTCTTCTTCTCCTGCAGTTTGCGCTGCAGCTGCTGCTGTGCCTCTCTCCGCTTGCCGGGGGCACGGGGCGTATTGCTGGCTTGACTGCCTGAAAATAAGTAAAAAAAAAAGAACAGCTACAACATTGTAACACTGCTTGCTCCTCTACATTTTGTAAGAAGCAAACTGCTTCTAAAGCTCCTAAGCCTTCTAAAGTCTTAAGTAGAGATTTCCTTACATTTACCGAGGGAAAACGAGAGTGATGTGAAGCTGTCGCATGCATAATGATGTATGCATGAAGATACCCAGTTTTCTTACAAGAATGATGACATTGCCATGCAGCTCCTCATTGAGTACAACCAATGCATTCTGACACTGACGACACCGACGCAGAAACAGGCCAAACTACGTGACCTTTCTAAATTCATGAAATAAACTGCTACCAGAGTTCATTGCAATAGTTTTTTCAATAACTTTTATTTTTCTTCTGCAACAGTGAAATTCCTGCTAAAACGAAAGTTTATGCAATGTTCATAAATTTTGCTGCAGGAGAGTTTTACTGCATAATCTAGCTGGATGATTCTTGGAGATTGAAATTGCAGAAGCTTTTTTCCTGTTCAGTACTGCACAGCCTTGCTTGCACCGATTATGCAGTTTTATGATCTGCCAAGGTTATGCTGTGCATGAAGTCTTATAAAAAAAAGAAAAAAAAAACTGAGCAGTATAGAATTAGGGAATTTTGAGGGAGGCAGGGGGACTTCAATGCTACAGTGTAAGTATGCATAGGGACTAGTACCCAATACAAGCATTCCAAACAGAAAAAAAACAAAAAAAAAACAACAAATGCATGTGTCTTTCTTTAGATTGCCTCAGATGATACCACCTGCTCTTTGTGCTTTGACAATCTGATTTGCAGGCATAAACCCTAACAAATGTTTTTCAAACCTTTGGTTCCATTTCCTCCAAACAACAGCGCTCATCTATCTGAGCCATCTCCTTTGACGCCATGCACCTGCCAATGCTAAGTCACAGCAGCAAATGCATCGTCAGCCTGGCATAGTGTTCTTCACTAAAAAATAGCAAACACACCGAGTTTACATGAATAGAAATATAAGCAGCATACATAGTAGAAATACAAGTGCACATCAGGTATGGCAACAGTACATAGTGAAACATCACCGATACAAATCTCATGATGTCATCTGAAATATTCATGACCCAAGATTTGCATCATTAAGATGTATACAAAACTTAAAAGAAGTGGACCTATTCGTTACTGGAAAGCTTCAAAATCTGTCTGTTTTCTTATTGCCCAATTTATGAATGATCACCTTTTGGAATGCGTGAACACTAGAGTACGTTCGCCCACCTCAATGTGTCAAGCGCATGTTGTGTTTGGCACATCGTGGCTGCTGCCATGGTCGTCATGGCTACAGTCCGCACTGTATCCCTCCTCGCTTGTCGAAACTGTGGTAAGGAAAGCTTTCAGGCAATGTCCTCCATTGTATGCGAACTGCAGCTCATGCAGTCTTCTTTGGCAGTAACAACACTGTTCTTGGTGCCAACCTCCGGATCACTACCACCTTCTATGTTCACTCCTGTTGATGCTCACCCCTGCCATCATAGACTCCTTACAGGCTGTTAACGTAACCTTTCATGAGCTGCACATGATGTGCCATCTTTGCTTCAATAGAGTTGCATATTTCCCATTATGTGGTCACACTAACCGACAATCGTGCATTGAGTGGATGGTGAGAAACCAATTGCTTGGCAGTTCGGTTAGCTTTCATTTTTGTCCACCATATGCAGTATGTCATACTTGTCCTTCGACGACCAGCCTCCACGACATGGCCGACGAGCTACTCCAACTTCCAAGAGGAGCAAACTGCGTACAAGTGTGTGATGTGAACCAACGAATGGTACAGAAGGCAAGTAAGGCACACAGTTGTAACATGAGCGTCGCTAACATGAGCCAGAAATGGCATGCGGAATGCGCCATGCCTGTCTATACGCTAGTGCTGCACCTTAAAAGGACACTAAAGTCAACTATTAAGTCGACGTTGATTGTTGAAATGGTGCTCCAGAGACCTCATAGTAATACTTTTGTGCCAGGGAAGGGCCTATTTTGAAATAAAATCATGTTTTAGTGCTCCGCATCGGGTTAGCGCACTTCAAATTACCCGCCTCAAGAAGTGGACCGACCGGTTCGTCTCACGTCACTGTTGCCATGCACAACGTTGCCCAGATTTACTGCGCTAGTAGCAGCAGACTGAAAGCAGCGGAAGCCATAGCAGCAACAACGACCATTGATCGATTTCCCGCCATTGGCTTCGAGATCGCAAACGCTTTTGTTTCAACTGCGCCCCGCTAGATGCCACGACCTGTCTTGTGTAACCCAAGAAGGATACATAAAACTTGCTGGAGTGGAAGCCGCCTATGCGCTGCTACGGGAGAGAGTGAAGCCGCGCCGAGCGTGCGGCGGCCATGTTGCCAGTGGCAGAAAAGAGCCGAGCGCTGCAAATTTATGCTTCATCGCGCTGCGGGTGAAGTGACTCGTGTGTTTATAAAGCAACGAAAACAGGTAATTGTGGTTGTAAATGTTTATTGCGACTTGTACGCAGCCAAGTGGCATGTAGAGAACTCAAAGTGCATATGCATCAAATAGCGATACCTAAAGCAAACACATCATCGAAAACATAGATGCCCTACTGGTGGTTGAAAATTATTGCCCTTGTCAAAAGTGGTCCCACCTTACTTTTGACCGATTCTCGTTTTTTTTTTTCCTTCGTCATGTGTTGTATCCTCACTTTTACGTATTGTTCGGCAATTTGCCTGCACAAACTGTAAACCTGATTATCAAGCGTATCAAAGTCTAGGACGTGCTGCTCTAGTTTATGGAACCAGTTTTTTTCGGAGGAAGCTCATAGAACTTTCAGGATGAGGTGTTTTGCTCTTGACTTCACCGTTGTGATGGAATCAGATTCAGCCTGTAGCCACCTCAGTCCTCCACTTCTTTACAGAGGCTAATGACATCTCGTGACGGTGAAACAAGACTACCTCGCCTCTTACATTTAATTAAAGGTGTCAGCTCATCTGAGTGCATGGCTGCTATGCACTCTTCACAGGTAGTTGCAGTTCGACCTTTCGAACAATGAAGCCTGCTATGTATGGAACCACGGAACCGACAAAAGCAGAAAAGCTTTCGGCTAGTCAATGCGATGCGTATTGTCGTGGTCATCGGGCTGCAGGACTGGGGCCTTGCGCATGTCAGTGAGATTGCTTCTTGGATCTACCACGGCTGCAGGAGTCGTTGCATTCAATACGGAGAGAACATCTTGGGAGCAGTGTCCAGAACTTGAAGACGTGACTTCCGTCTGAACCAATAGACGCTTGTATGCAGCCATAAACTGCGAAGCTGTTGGGTTGTTGTTATGACCGCCTCGTCCACGTATTGATTCAAAGAAGTTTTCGGCATAGTATTGACTGAGTTTGTGTGTCAGTGTCAGTAAGTATTTCAGCTGACTCTGGCTGACAAGTCTGTCAAACATTCTTTCCGTGCTTGCCATGCGTATCTAAAAACCAATGAATTCGTTTTTTTTTTTTTTCAGTCCTTCTGTCACTGCCGGATTTCTCAGCCCGTTTATATACGCTCGTGTCTCCGCAAAAAACGACTTCCAGAATGCTTCGTTCCCCTGCCGAAGGGGCGCTTTGTACGACCTTGCCAGTAGGTTCCTGGAGTTTAAGATGTCAAACAAGCGATCAAAAGTTCTAATAAACGTAGATCTTGTGCTGGCACCCTTGAAGTGTGGCAGCTTGGGCTAGTTGGTATGGCATGACGATAGTTATTGCGCGAGAACAAAACGACGACACAGAGACAAGAAGGACACGAAAGACACGAGCGCTCGTGTCTTTCGTGTCCTTCTTGTCTCTGTGTCGTCGTTTTGTTCTCGCGCAATAACTATCGTCATGGCACCCTTGAATTGCGGCAGCTTTAGCTTTTGTTCGCAGAAGTCCAAAGCGTCGGCAACTGAGGCACTCGATCAGTTCTACAGCATATCATACCTTCATTTTCTTGCTTTTCCCATTGGACGTGGACTTTCGTAAGTTTGTTTCCGAGCAACAACCTTTCTTCACGTTGAAGTGCCTTCAATGCCACTTTATAACCACATTTCACATGCTTCCCTCCAATGTCAAAGAGGTGGTCAAAGCACTCTGGCGCGAAGTGCACAGAGCGAAGTGATCTCAGTCTTTCGCATTCTACTTCTCACGGCGAACGGCCCACTCCCAGAGGCTCCACGTTACGGGATCTTTAGGAAACCTGTAAAACAAATCCTGACTGTTATGTTTTGCACGCTTAGATCGCGTTAGCTATAGCTCCCTTTAGTAACGAGTGCGGAATGGCTATGTCGAAGACGTTTTCGTGTACGTACAGGTGGAATGTGAGGCCACAACCTTTTTTCAACCTGTTGGCAATCCGTAAACGACGCAAGAGGCAACCATTGTAAACCATTTGTCTTTACATGCCGACAAGGTGAAACAAGAACGGACGAAATCAGCAGCTCGCGATGATGCTGAGCCCGCTTTTTGCCACTGGCAAGATGGCGACGGCTGGCTTCACTCGCACAGTGTCCCTTCCACTCCAGCAAGTTTTATGTATCCTCCTTGGTGTAACCACGCGAAAATAGAATTTTTGAACCACTCGCACCATTCCCCATAGTAACGTCCAGCGATTCTTTTTTCCATGAATCAAACAGAAACGAACAAGCAGCATTTTATTGCGTCTTTTAATGCATGAAACATTCTTTATTAAGTGCAGTTAGATCTATTACTAGTGATTATTTGTAGGCGGTCCGTCTGATGTTATCGGGATAATTTGGAAAATGTCCTACCGCGGCGCTTGCGTTCCTGTGCATTTACTTAAATTTCTCGGTAAGTAGGGCTTTGTTGTTGATAATGTTGTCGTTTTAGATGTTGTCATACATTGAGCTTTCACTCTGACGTAAATTGTTGTTTGACTTTAGTGTCCCTTTAAAGAAAAGGGGGAAAAGAAAAAGAGACCAAGAAAAACGAATTGGCCCAACATGGCACAGGGCATGCCTGCCTTTATCCCACAGAACAGGCCAGCAGGTTGATTACAGCACATTTACTAGCCTCCTTCCACCCTCATGCGCTGCAAGGATGGTTCAGTCTGCTCAAGGATTGCACAAATGAAAGACTGTGCAGCCTCATGATGTAGATGGGTTGCTGGCTAACCATGGATCCCACCTAGAACCATCTGTACTGGTTTGTTTGCTTCGATTGCTCAGCCACCACCACAGCAGCTTGTGCGTTGGTACGGTCTGTAGTCATATGAAAATGCCAATCCTTAGCTCTGTGTGTTCGGTGACTTATGCACCATAAGTAAGTACAGCTAGTGCACAATATACACTTGCATACCTGCGAAGCAGTTAAATCAATCTGTTTTTTTCATGATGCCACCAAACACGTACCCTTCCCCACACGGAAAAGTTGCAAAATGGCTCTTGACCTCACACTTGATATGATACATACATATATTTATTGTGGGGCAAAAATATTAAAAATTAGATAAAAGAAAGTACCCCAGCTCGTACCACAAGTATAACGGGCGTTACCAATAAAAAAAGATCAACATGGCAAAAGCCAAAGAATTTTCACTATAAAAAAAGAGGGGAAAAAAACTAAAATAAAAAAAGGAAAAGGAAAGGAAAGAAGATTAGTAAAAACAAATTTTTCTTTTCCTTTTAGAGAAAACGAAGGCAGAGGGGCCTTTCTTTAGGCTGCAGATGTTGGGTGTATTGAGTCTCAAGTATTGAAATTTTCTTCAATGGCTGTCAATCTGCTCAATTTCCTGGAGCTCTTCGGGGAAGTTGCAGAATCCGGCTACAGGTGGTTGCTTAGGAAGATCCCAGTGATGGCATATCTTTTTGTGGCCTTCTTTCTTTCTTTTTTTCTTTTTTTCAATAGACAAAACAAATGTCTTGTCTGTGCCACTTGACCTAACCCCAACTAATATGGCACAGGGCAGCCCAGAAAGTTTTATTAAAGTCAGACTGTGGACAGGTTTCATGCGAGAGTTGGCCGTTGTTTTTTACCTACCTACAATATGCCAAGCCTAGTGCTAGTAGTATAGGCCTGGAAAGCCCATTTCACATTTGCTTTTCACGTGCAGACATTTTCGAAGCAGAATGATAGAGCTGTTCTCATTCACGTCTTGAGCTTCCATAGACACAAGAGAGACTGAAACAATGTGGCAGAGTGTTGGGTGCGAGGGCGAAGCGCAGCCGGCACACTACCACTGCGTGTGAAACCTGCCCATGGTTCGACAACACTGCAGGGAAAATTCACCAACCTCTTTTTTAGAGCCTGGCAAGTGGCTCCCTTGAACGACATGCCCCTCCATAATAATCTCAAATACTGAAAAGCTGAAGCCACAAGTGCACAGGGTGTGCACACCACGTTGGCCCATGGCCTCAAATGGTCTGTGGGAAGGTGTTTCCAGACGTTTTTCTGATAAAACTTTTGTGCAAAGAATAAGAATTTTTTGGAGGTTCCCACAAGTGGTACAATTCCCTTGAGAAAAGTTAGCGTGAAAAACACCGGCAAACTTTTTGCACCCGATGAAGGTGTCAATCAGCAACGTTTGAACAAAAGAAGCAAAGAGGTGAGAGGAGAACGTGCAACGCAAAAAATTGAACACATAGTGAGTTAATGCATCGTTTTGTTCAGAGACTTAATTTCTTTCTAATACAAGAACCTGCCCAGCTTCTGAAGGTGGTCATCACCTTTGAGGAGGCTCAACATTAACACGAGGAGAGACAGGCACGTAATGTCAGCGCATCAGTGGCAAACGAGGGCGCACCTTTGTCGGTGGCGAGGGCCTTGGCCGAGAGCACGGTTACAGCGGCCATCGAGCGGGCGTCCACGAATGTGCTGTCCACCAGGTGCCGTGCGAGGTGGCGCACGGTGGGGAACTTGTGCGAGAGCACCTTTTCGGCCCACTCGCGCACCAGCTGCCACGAGGCCTGACTCAGCTCTTCCCGTTCCTCCTCCGAGCCATCCTGAGGACACTCCTGCATGCGGGAGCATACAAGGATTCATTCGCGAGTGTCATTGGCATCCAAAACCAAATAATTAGCGGTGTGCAAATATCAAACTTTTAGAATACGATTGAACACGAATACAGAGCTACGAATATGAATCAAATATCGAATAACCATTTATGTTAAAAATAGTAGCTTTTTTAGGTATTCTAGTCTGTTATTTCACAAAGAAATGACACTATCTGTATTGCCAAGAAGCACACGGCTGTGCTGAATAGCTGAGCTTGTGCCTGTATTTTTTTTTATTCTTTCTATGTTGTAGCACTTTATTACAAAAAAAAAAAGCTTTTGCACCTACCATGATGACTAGTAAGCATGAGGCCACTGATTAGATTTTTGCCATGATAGCCACATTCCGATGAGGTGAAACGTCACAGTTAATGCCCTTTTACTCAAATCTAAGCAATTAATTAAGCACCCTAGTTGGTCAGTTTATCCAGGTTCCTACATTATCAGTTTTGACATCGACGACTCTAGGCTTTATCGTTTTCTTTACTTTTATCCATCTTTTTGCTGGTCGACACACTTAAAAAAAGGGGACACTTTCGTCGTTTTTGGACTTCCCAGCAGTGCTACTCACCTGGCTCGCTTTCATTCTCTTTCTCAAAAACTACGTGCTCACTATTTTAGGGGCGAAGCTCTTTAAGGCGTGGGCTGTGCGTCCTCTGTATGTAGCCACCTCTCGTTTAGTTCTTGCAGTGTTCACTAGATGGCGGTACCGTCCCCTGTATGTAGCCACCTCTCGTTTAGTTCCTGCAGTGTTAACTGGATGGCGGTACTTGTAGCTGATGATGAAAAGATGCAAGATGTTATAAGCTAGACGGCAGTACTTGTAGTTGATAATGAAAGATGTGAGATGTTATAAAATAGGAATGATGTCACATATGGCGCGTGTCATTAGTGGAAGGCAATCGTTCGATTGAGTGTGGCAACGTACGCTCAGGGGAGCGTTGTAATAAAATCAAGTGGGCAAAATATACTGAGGATTTATGGTTTACCAGGTTTACCTCTGGAGCTTCGCCCACTTATCATTATTCACTTCGTGGATATGGCGGCACTTTTTTCTATCAAGAGAGCTCTGTCACGCTGATAGCTGCGCAACCGTGACTGAAGAGTACCGGGCACACAATGATAACGCAAGGAAGGCATGTGAGATAGATGATTACTATTCCCCGACAGAAAGACGACCCGAATAAGCTTTTTTTTCTTCCTTTTAACGGAGTCACAACTCCCAGTTGTGGGGGCACTATTTTGCCGCATTGCAAGTGTGCCTTCGGTGCACTGGCTGCTGATGGCAGTAAACTGACGTTGGCAGAACAACGAGATCGTAGCAATGGAGCTATGAAGAATAAATTGCAGAAAGGGACTCCATGTAAGTTCGATGCGTGTACGACCGATTCTCTAAGACACTGTTGGGAACACAGCGTAACTATGCAGTAATTTCCACTACCTACACGCGTAGCCGTTAGCAACAGAGAAATATATGTGATGAGACCATTGTTACGTTACCGAAGGTGCATGACCTTTTCTTTGTTCACCATCGCCCAGAAAACACTTTAGCTCATTTGCATGATCAGGTGCTACCAACAAATCATTTCGATACTATAACAGAGAATACGTGCTGATGTTGCTGAAAGAGGGGCACGGCTGACGGATGACTGGTCAGGCTTTCGTCCATGCATGCGTTCAAGTTTTGGTGGTGATTCATTAGTGAAAACTGGTGCAGCTACACGTGATACGCGTTACCTGCTGCATTGTGAAGCCTAGCGTCCTAGCTTGTTGCGTGCAGTGCAGCGTCTACTAATCTCACTGAATCTGTCAACACCACTCGCTGTGAAGTATGCGTGCATTTGCCCTTGCGCAGTGACTTCTTTTTTTTCTTTGCGCTCGATCAGCACCGGACCGTGCAAAAGGTGCGAAGCGTATTTTGCCAGGCCAATGTGGTGGTGGCAAGTTTTCTTGGCTTCCACGAGCGATGCGCGCTTCATTGAAGTGGTCCTGTACACAAAGGTGCAGCAGCGAACAGCGTGTTCAGTACACTTACAGTGTGCTTACACGAGCGGTAACAATGCTAAACCGCTGAGCCACATGTACTGCTGAGGGGGCGGTTCATGATTTAGATAGTTTAAGATGTTTATTGTTGATAGATATGTCACGCTCCCGTGTATCATCATGCTCCCGTGTATTTCTATGCAGGTATCATAGCACTTGTGCTAAAGTCACAGAAATCACTGCATGGTTTACTGTTGCACTTATCATAAAGGCGCAGAATCAGAAGTTATTTACAGTAACATAAGTGAATGAATAATACAAAGGATCAAATATTCGATGACTATTCGAAGCTTTCGAAGTTTCGCACACCTCAACGAATAATGAAGCTTAACAATGAGCCAACATAGGTACAGTGATCATGAAATGAAACACGACATTCAAATCAACAACTGGCATGTGCAATTTCTCGAGATCACTGCATCTTGTCCTTATGAATGTGGCCAATAAAGGTGAAGTAGTATTTGCCTTGATGTTAAATGAGGGAGATGAAATTATATCGATACCACACGAACTGAAGAAGGTACTTTTTAGCCCTAAAAAGTTGCACTTCAATCCATGAGGATTGTATCTATGTGTATCTATATTTTATAAAAAGTTTACCACTGAAATAACAAAAGGAGCATTGATTTGTTTACTTGTTTATACATTTGATCGTATGTACTATATGATAACAAATTTATAAGTTGTATGTGCCCAAACAATGTAATTACGAGGCACGTCATACGATTTAAGATAAATTTTAATACCGTTATTCAGAAAAACCACCACTGTTCTATTGTAACAAAAGGGATCTGAAGTCATAACAGTGAAGTTGCAGAGATCAGCTAATAAGCATACCATTCCAAAATTTTAGCGAGGACAAAGCATAACTGAACTGTGTATAATACGCAAGCCATATATATATTTTGTAATATTACACAAACGTTTGCAGTGACTACCCGTGGCTTTTTTTTTTTGTCTTCTTCTCCCCTAAAATTATCACTGCAACAAACATGCATTTTTTTAGCATATTACAGCAAAACCTGCATATAATGAAATTGACAAATTCTTGGAAAAATTTTTTGTAAACAAGATATCGCTATATGCAGGTTCGGTATGCAAATTAGAAAATAAACGCACAAAAACAAAAGGGGACTTACAGCAGAGCTATCGCAAAACACTTATTTAGTGGAAAAAGACTGCGAGATTATTGAGATAGCAATTATATGGACGCTCTCCATGAGTTTTTGCCATCACCGCCAACATGTTCCATAACAAATTAACAAGTCCAAAATTGATGCCATGCTCCACTCATGTAAAAGCATGCTAGCGCTGCTGCGAAAGCAGAGATCAAATGAGCCGGCCCATTTTTATTGCCTGGAGGGCGCATACGATAACATCCTCCCGCATGTTAGAACTGCCGTCGAATGCTCAGGCAGAAAGGAGACTATCCGCTTTGAATGAGCATTAAAAAGCGGAGGTTGGGGGGGGGGGCTTGAGTAGCGACGGTGACCTTTGATTTTCAGGGTGCGGTCGCAATTGCTGGTGCGCGTGCTGTTTCGGCAAGCATAAGTACGCTTTCAACGCAAAAAGAGCACTTCACCCTGGAGCGCAGACCCACCTGCCCACCTCGTGAACATCCATACGCAATAACTAGCGCTCACTATCGCCTGGGGGTTGCCGGGGTCACGAGCACGCCGCCACTGCTTGGCGCTTCTTCGGCGGCGGGACAATCGCAAAAGATATATGAATTCTCGTGCGGAAATGATAAAATAATTCCTATTTGTCCTTTGCGAAAATTTGTTATATCAAGGATGTCTCTCGCTCTGACTTTCTTACATAGAGGTCGCAAATACATGTGTGCCTATAGAGTAACAACAGGGAATAGAGAAACTTTGTTACATCGAGGAATTCGTTATATAGAGGTTCTTTATAAGCAGGTTTAAGTATATAAAAATTTCCCCTCTTCAGTCGAGTATTCCCATTTTCGAGGTCACTGTAGTATAATTCCACTCACTCCGTTTATCCAGCGGGGGGGGGGGGGGGGGGTGGTAGAAAGGTTTACACCTGTGTAGTGAGGTCTTTCTGACTGATTACCTGAGATATGTTTTTACTTGTAAATATCAGCCTGTTTTCAATCTCTGAACATGCGCATTTTGCATAGCCTGAACTAAGCTTCCAACAGAATCAAAAGTTTTTGTAAAATTTGGATACCTATCCAACCGGACACAACATAATGACTGTAAAAAGATCGAAAGTGGGCCAGTCGGTAAATCATGAATCTTCTGTGTACCGGTGCTTCTTTCTTCGTCTGTTGTGTATTCCTGCACTCTCAGTTTGCTCAATGATCATGATGATTGCAATAACACCACTTGCCTTGGTCAACGAGTCCTCACATGCCAACAGGTCTGGCAGCGTAGGTGACTTCATTTCACACTTCTTACGGAGCCCACTGTAACAGTACCTGCAAAAATAGAGAAGATGTTTGCTTAGTTAATGCAAACAACTGACATTAGTGTACTCATGATGCCAATCAATTCTTTCAATTTCAGCTTATTTTCCATCATATTTAACAAATTTCGGTGTTGGTTAGTACCAGAATTGTGCTTTCTGCAGATTTTAAAATTTGTCCACGGTCGTATCAAGAAATGAGAAACATAAACAGCATTGGTGGCTTTTCAGCAGCTTCTGGAGCACTATGAACAAGAAAATGAAGTTTCGGCCCTGTGCAGATTCTCTTAGTGAATTTTCAATAAACCAGGCGAGCTCGATGATTTCATATGGTTATGTAAGTATGCTACAGAGGGGTATATTCAAACTTTAGAATATTTTTTTTAATAGTGCTTAATATTTGGTTCGAGTGATGCTGCAATTTTACTACTCAAAATATTCGAAATTCAACAAAGTAAGGATATTGGTTTCGATTGCTAAAAATGAAATACAGGCCTCTAAAATTATGTGCGAGAATCCAATTCTTACCAAAGACTTCGACCTATCGTTAAAGTTAACGGTCGTACCGTACCAAAATGCTAATTTAAACAGGGTAGCTTGATCCACGCACTCAGACTAGAAAATGTGCAGTGTAATGTTTCGGCTTGCAGTTCCTCGTGGCTGACTCAATTGTGCGTGAGCCTGTTTGCAAGAACGCTTTCATCCTGATATCAGCACCTGGTCGAAAGCACAAAGCACGGTGTTGTCCTGTAGGTGGGCCAAGCAGTTCGCTGTGGTCGAGTTACAAGAAACTCGACAGAAGCATTGCGAACAAACCTTTTTTGAGCGGGGTTGAACAGTGTGAGACAGCATCAATGTTGCAGTTCTAATGGAGTCAGCATCTCGACCATCTAAACTCGGCCATTGTCGCCTACACGGGGTTGTGACAAAGCACCGGCGGTTCGGTAGCGTGGGACAGCGTTGCCGTAACAGCTCTTGGGAATTGAGCACCTGAACTATAGTGTTCTAGAAGGTACCTGAACGCAGCCATAAATTGCTGTTGACGTTCGCGTCAGGGGCCATCTTCCTCCACAGAGAGATAAACTTTTTCCCTCCAACGGGCTCTACCTTCTCGCCCTGCATAGAGTCTTCAAGATGGAGGCCGGGTGCGTCTTTGTGTGGTGCGCTCGTGCTACCCAGTGAACATTTTCGCGCACATTCTCTTTCTGGTGGGTGGACCACTGAGACATTTAGACACCTGATTCGCGGCAATCGTGCTCACCGATTTCTTCGGACCTCCGCGTTTTGAAACGACGGGCCATAAAAGCCAAAGAGATTTTGTATATATTGTGCCTTTTCTCTTCTATCATGTAAACAAAGCTACATTATGTTTGTAAGAACGCGTCTTCTCACTGGTGAACATCAACTATGTGGGTGAGGGTGGGGAGCCAGCTACCCAAACAAAGAAACGGCCAAACCGCCAAACCGTGTATGAACGACACTGCCTTTAAAATACCTGTGAGTAGACTTCGTATAAATGTGAATCCAGGTAAGGCTGATAATAATGCTGAAGATGACTAGATAGAACCTTAAGTGGGCAAAAGTAAGTGAAACTCACTCAGACTCACTAAAGAAATATAGTATTCTGCACTTTGGACTCACACTCACGAAATTTTCTTCAAATGAATTCACTCAGACTCAGATTCACAAAAATATTACCGACCTAGACTCACTCAGACTAAGATTCATGGCTTCACCTGAGTAAGTCTGAGTGAGTCGACTCATAAACGAATTCACCGACTTATGTCGAACACTGATGCTTATGAGCCGTGCAAAGTCTGTCCGCCATGCGAGCAATCGAAACTATGAAACTAGAAAGGGGGGCTGAGCATGTAGGGAAGGGCATTTCATCTATACTAACGTCCAACCTGGGGAATGGCGAAGGTTGCGGTACGCCTATAGTTAACGTGTACGCTGCGAATCTCTATTGCTCAACTACACACAAGAGAAATCTTCCACTAGCGCAACACTACAGGTAGCACTGGATATGGTTATGCAGAGTGTTGCATAACTTTCGCAAGCAAGGGAGCATTTCCATAGTCAACGCGTGCTGTTCGCTTTCTCTCACCACGGGGCGAGTGCTGAGGCGATGATGAAAGAGAGTGAACTTTGTCTTGACGAGGAAAGGTGCTCTCTCTCTTGCACTCAAGAAAATCAACTATGACGACAGCAGACGACCACGACAGCAGATGAACGGACAATGTACGCCAACAAGTTAAGACCTTTTTTGTCCCTAAAAAAGGCAAGCACAGTGCACTCCCATAAACAGTGAAACTTATTCTGCTGGCTTTGAGGTCCCCTGAGGAAACGCCTTGATTGCGTGCCTAATCAAGGGCCATTCCCTTGACAGGCCAAGTCTATACGAAACTGCTTGAGACTTCCTGCGGGCTTGTCTTCAAAGTCTGAAAATTTTTCCATTTTAGGACTTGTATTACCTTTTCCTGGTCAACGTGCTGTTGAAGACTTTCCTTCGTTTGCAGCCCTCACAGAAACAAGTTTCGGGCATGGAAAACAGAAGGAATGTTGCTGTCCTGTGCGTGCGAACTTGAGCCTGGTCGAAATAGCTTTAAGATGCATTTTGTCGCCATTTTTGTGATGGAAATTTGCAAACATCTCACACAGATGGTCGGCTTTTGTTAGTGCAACGAAAATGGTTACAATTTTGTACTCGATTGACATGTTCTGACCTGCTTTCCGGATGATGTATTGGTAGCGCAAACTCAGCCTGCGATAGCAAGTTCGTTAGTATCACTCCAACAATTGCAGTTATCTAGGATTGTGCCAGTACTGCGTGTTGCCGCTTCACTATGTGACAGCTAGCAGCACAGTTTCGTTTTCACGGTGGAGAGCACGCTGCCATTATATAATGTCTATGGGTTACCGGGCAAAAGAAGTTGTTTTGTTATTAGCCATGTTTTCGGTTACATTTTAACGCGAAAGTGCACACACATCCGGCATCCCCGAAGGCCGTGTGTGGGAAAACCATGACATTTCCCACCGTAACAACTCCCGCAAAACCACTTGTAGCCGCAGAGTAGGAGAGGGGCATTTCCACGAAAGAAGAGCATCATGCGCTCGTGCCATTGCGGCAAGAAATGTTACACGTAAATGAAACGTTGGTTGAAAATACTTGCCGAGAGTTTCCCCTAGTGCCGAGTCGTCGCGGTCTCACCGTTGGGAACACGTGCTTCATCACTTTGCCGAAGTCGGCAGCACAGAGTGGCTCGATCTTGTTCTTCTCGAAGAAACTCCTGTGCATCAAAAGCAAATTGTACTGCGGTAAAGCAAACAGAGGGAAAGTTGAAATTCCACGGAAGCTTTGTCGCAAGCTAGAGCCGAATCTAAACTTACACGGCACAAAAGCTAAGTAAATATGGCTGTACTTGGTAGGAGCATTGAAACGTTGTTTACTAAATAGCTTGTATGTTAAGAAAGCACCGCTTCTCATGAAAAGATTTGCATGCCTATGATGTAATACTGTCCATGAACAGCACGTCATGGTGAACCAGCAGAATGAAAACGAAACATCAGCTTAATTCCGACACAGTTACTTGGCCATAATATGCGCTCAATTACCGTACACCTGCTCAATTCACATGGATGTCATATGCTATGTGCACGAGCATTTTCAGAAACTTACCACCATCAGTTCAGCTAATTCTATTAAGTATGACAATATGACGATGAAAAGAAGTAAAGAAAAACCAAATGCACGGATTATTCACTGAACATTAAACTGCGTTTAACATTATTTAGCTAGACCAAAGTGCCATAGCAAAAAAATTATTTTTACACTCTAACAGCCCTAACGCTATGTGCTAGCAAACCATTTATGAAAAAAAAAAGCAAAATTTATTTCAATTAATATAGACATTGTTGTAGAGATTGAACGTTTTTAATTAGTATGAGTCGACAACAGTGCCACAATATGGGATGGCACCAAGTAGCAATGGCGAACATTTTAGATGCTCACCAGAATTTTGGCTCATGAGTTTCAGCATGGCATGTACGCATATGTTTTGATAGGTTTATCAATTGCACATTGCCAAAAAGTGCCTCTTCTTTAACCTTTACAAAGGTACAAATGAGCCTTTATTTAATGAAACCGAATTTATTAAAATTTCTGAAGTTTGATTTGCTGTTAAAAAGACCATGCATATGCCGGTGTGCTGGCTCTACAACTTGATGTGCCAGCTCTGTTGATGTCGGTGTACTATTTCAGGTGTGAAGAAATGTGTTAGCACCTCCAACCCCAAGTTAGCTTCCAGAACACTGGGCGATAGTACACTGGCCAGAGGGATAACATCTTTACATGCTCTAAGTTGACAAAATTCTCTTAGATTGGACCACGCTGAACATCGAAATGTTACCTAAGGGTAGGGTGGGTGCTGTCCCAAACTTTACAGACAGATGCAGAATAACCTGAGAAGTCAAAGGCATACCACAATCATTTATGACTATTGGTATTTCTTAAAAGAATACATTGATGAGTTGGTAATTCATGATGCTAAAAGCAGTAAAAAACAACGTGAAACAAGGTGAATAAGGCTACAGGAAAAGCACCTGTTTTACAGTATTTGGACACTTTTTATCATACTACTATTAGGGGCACCGACAGAGAGTTATTGGACCATCCCTAACAACCTGCATATTTGCCAGTACTGAAATAACACTACCTGCTTATCTAATGCCTCTGTCAAACATCAGTTGTCATTACGGTGAAATGGTCTATTTTATGCCCACTGTTTTCAGTTATTGCCCATGCTATCGCAAAAAAGTACTCCACTTTGGACAGATATGACAAGGTGGAGAGAGAATAATATTTAATGTGGCCGCACAGCATTCCCGAGTGTTTACCTAGCGATGGCTAGCAAGCATGTTCCAATATTGTTGCACCCCTGCCAGAACAGCACACTGCGACCGGGAATCCAGCCAGTGGCCTCATGCTCACCTGTACTCCTCATAGACCTCCTGCTTTGGCAGCGATGTCTCCGGGTCTTCCTCGAGGTGGCTCTGAATCCAGGTGTAAGTCTGTGCCACCTCTGCATCAGCCTTTTTGCCCAGCGGATTGCCCGAACTTTTCCTACGCACATCACGACACCACTCACAGTGTGCCAGATAGAGAGTTTACTCTGTAGAAGATCCATCTTCAACATACTACCATGTTTCACACTTCTGGTCTGGCGAGCCGAGTGGGAACCAACATTTCCCAAGAAAACCCCCCCAATGTGGAGAAAAATGATACACCAATATTAATGTCAGAAATATGAATGTCAGCAACTTTAATCACAGAGTTTGCAAACTTCCAGCTGCACCTAAATGAGGTTGTCCCCAATATTTTACAAGTATTCACGCATCACATCACAATGACACAGAGGTGTACCCCATGACAAAATAAAAGTTCCACAAGCTTGCATCTATAAGGGGAGATGTGATTAAAAAAAGAAGTTATGTGAATCTGTACGCTAAGGAAATGAAATTTTTTGCTGTATATATAAGCTTTTATGCTGATTTCAATTATGAAATTAATTTTGTAGTAAGTTGCACACTTCTTGTTTTGTGCTATGACAATTAGCAAAATATAGTGCATTAAGAGGAGATGCAGGTTGAAAAACACAAGTTTTCTAAAAACATTGCCAATTCTTCCTTTTCACCTGTTTTGTCAAGAATAGTACATCTACTGTTCTGAACAAAATATCCATGTTAAGACTCGACAGGAAATGCTTTAATATTGCACCTAAAGAGCACAAGGTGGCTGTTAAAAGGCCAAAAGTGTGCAGTCTTTGAGTACCATGCCGATGATTATGCGCCGCCGCTCGCCACTGTCAGTCGCATGAGGTGGCGCCGAGCTTCACTATTCAAATATTGACGGTGTGGTGAAAACATTGTCCTGGAGAGTATGCATCGTGCTTTGACGTGGAAGATTAGTATGCGAGGCCGATTTATCATTGCAAGTGCACCGGAATCACCATGATGGTAATAGCGAAGAAACAATGAAGCGCGCCGATGCGCATGCTCGTGCGCGAGCCTCGAGGCAAGCTCTCGAGCGACGGAGCAGTACGACTAACCGCAGAGAGAAGATCAAAAATCAGACCACGCCCCAGCTGCTTGTTCTGGCCCTCCCTGCTTGAGCCTCGTCTTGATGTCATAGTCCTTTGGTGCGTTCTGGACTGGGCATCGCCCCACCCCCTCAGGTTGGTCTGGGGCTACGTTCTCTGTGGCTGGCTGCTGTGACGGAGCGAGACGCTGTCCCGGGTCTGTTCGTGGCAGCTGTCCATACACTGTCCTCGGCATGAGTCCAGGCAAATCCTGCCGTTGCCTACCATACTGGGATGCCTCTGGCGGCTATCTTCTAGGCCGGGCAACACCCCAAAATGGACTCCACAAGCACAACGCGCACTGCCTTCTGACAACGAGAGAGCCCGGTTGACCGCGACATTTCCGCTCCAAAAGTGCGATGTGAGAGGATGAACTTTAACAATAACTTCTCTTCCACATAAGACGAGGAGCATGTATACATATGTGTGAGTTTATGTAGCGTGTATTTCCGTGTCTGTCTTCGTGTGCGTAAAAGTATCTTTGTCCTTGAGCATTTTCTGTCCTTGTCTGGCTAACCTGCGCCTGCAGTTGCCCACAACTTTCGGCGAGCCTGCCAGGATACACTGGCTTTACCTTATTGCCGAGAGCCAGACAGGCGAGACGAACCGATGGATTTAGAAAGGTTGCATGCGATCGGAATGAACATGGGTCTAACGAGATCCGCACTACACAGGAATGGGCTGACACAGAGCGCGTTATCGAAAGGGACCTTCGAATCCAAGATCGCAATGAGCAGCAAGAAATAATAGAGCTGGAGGAAAGACAGCTGCAAGCCGAGGAGTGCATTTTGCAGCTGAAGCTCAAGTTGCAAGAGCAGATGACTAGTTCGAACGTGGGAGCAAGTGAGCGACTGGTGAACGGCGACGCTGTGTCCCCGGCTATAATGGATAGCTGTAGCCCACACAAGCTATTGCCACCGTTCAACAAGATGCGAGATGACTTCGACGCATATCTGCAGCATAGCATGTTGAGCGCGTCGTGGTGTCTCGGGAGTGGCCTTGGAGAGAATGGGCCTTTTCGCTCGGCTTGTGTCTGATTGGAGAGGCTTTATTTGTGATTAGCGGACTGGACTCTGCTTCCGCCTCTGACTATAATCAGATGAAAGCAACACTGCTGCTACGATTCCAGTATATGGCTGAAAAATACCGTGAAAAATTTCGTAAGGCGGAACCAGAGGACAAGGAGACGGGGCTCCAATATGCTTTTCACATAGCAGGTAATTTTGATCACTGGATGAAGCTGGCGAATGTCGAGAAAACATATGACGCTCTTCGCCACGTAATGAGTTCAGAGCAGTTCATGAAAGGATGCTCCCCCCCCCCCCCCCCCACAAGTACTTCTGAAAGAGAGGAATTGTAAGAAATTAAACTCGTTGGTGCAGAACACTGATTGCTTTTTGTAAGCCCAAGATTTGTTCAATTTGGGCAAAGACAAGCTATGTAAGAAGAGCTCAGCAGATGCTCATAAAACAGAAACAGCTAAGCGCCAGTTCAAGGGCCAAAGTCTTTGCTTCCTGTGTAATAAGTTGGGGCACCACGCATCTGAATGTTGGTCCCGGACAAGAAATAACCAGTCAGCCACAGGCTGGTCGAGTGGCAGGAACAGTTCGTCTGCGGATACAACTCGAACCTAAGAAAAGCAGTTCATGTATGCTGTCGCCCCAAAGAAGCAGGCAACACTGACATACCGGAGAAACGGTATGAAGAATACGTCGTACTTCAGAATGGGGAGACTATCCCGGTCTTGAATACGACATCGACACCGATCTTCTAAGTCAAAGCATGATGCACACTCTCCAAGACAATGTTTTCACCACATCTTGCGCTGCTGCAATACAAGAAATAATCAAGGGAAACACCCGCGCTTTTTGAGCGCCGCGACTGGCTTTTAAACCCCACAGTATGATTGAGGACTGCCATTGGCCGCTGCGCGCCTGTGCGTGTTGTGAAGCCTATTTGCGGTGTCTGTTTCGTTGAGCAGCACAGCTGACAAGATTTTCTCGCGCGTTTATCTCCCTAATGCGTGAAGAAAGCCATAGCTCGCGCGATAGCTATGCCGTCAACGTGAAAGCTGTTGTGGCGGCACACTCTGTAGAAAAGGGCTACGAGCAGCTGGTCTATTCTGCAGCTATTCTTAGCTTGCACAAGCCAATGCATCATAAGTAATTTACAGATATCGAGCAGAAAGTTTGTGATACACCAAGGAATGCCATTTGTGCCAATCTTGCGAGCTCGAGGGAGCTCACAATGATTGAAGTTGGCAGTGACAACATTGCTGTTACGTGTGATGGCACGTGGAACAAACACGGCCACAAGAGCCACAATGGCATCGGCGCTGCTGAGTCCCTGGACACCTGACTTTGTTTAGATTTCGAAGTCCTGTCGAACTTCTGCCTAGCTTGCAGTAGGCACAAGGCTTTGTCAAATGGAGCAGAAGATGTTTGGCAAGTGTTTCGTGGCCCTGTCTGTGAGCGAAATGTCTGTGAGGAGTCAGCTCGAAAGAGCCGTTAGAGACAAACTTATGGTGCTGGTGAATTTTAGTGGCAGTGGCCACTACAAGAAGGATTGTTCTTTTTTTGAGTGCAAATTTCGTCTCATTTATTGACATCTTTCATAAATAAACATTCAATTCAGGGGCGTAGCTAGGGGGTGGCACACTGGGCATGTGCCCCCCACGCCCCAATTTTTTTTTGCATTGACATGAAAAGCGAAAAATGGTCATTTTAAGGAGGTGCACCTGCAGAGATCAACGTGGTTCCCCCTCTCCTCCCAATACAAATTTGTGGCTACGTGCCTGATTCAATTTTAACTTTAAAACTCGTTTTTCTCAAAACACAAATTTTCCCATTTTTTAAATGTGCCCGTTCTTTTTTGGCGACTTTTGGTGCTCGGATCTGCATGAACTTTTGCCCAAATGTTTCCCCAAAGTATGGGTAATGCATTTATCTTGTTTAAATCTCAATATTTTTATTATATAATAAAAAAGAACTATATGTAAACCTTCACCAGGGTAGGAGAAATACGGACTTCCCACGTAATAATTTTTCATGTCTAGTACATAATATTTCGCACTATCTAATGAGTTTTGTTAATTCTACACTTTGCTTAAAACATTATGAACCACCAATGGTTAAGAAATTATGAGAATCTATTAATGATGGAAGTAGGGGGCAAAAGGCTTATAGTTCTCACTTTGTCATGTTGCAGAACTAAAAGTATAAAACTTGCAAGAAAACTAATTATATATTTGAAATTATATGTTTAAAACAGCTCAAGTTTCATTGCTCTAGGGTGAATATTAAAAAAAAAAAGAAGTGTCTTCGAGTACCATCTCCCTTTATAGGACAGGCTTTTTATGTCAATAGACATTTATGATTCTGAGCTATCAATGGCTTGTATTGCTCTAGATTAACTACTGAATACAAATAACTTATACAAGACATTTTAATTGACAAAAAATCATGTGAGAATTCTTAGATGCCTCAGCCCATACTAATTGCTTGCTTTAGCTTCATAATAACGCTCGCTCTCTGGATTTCGTGTCGACCGGTTGTGCCGCCGCAATCTCCGACTACAGCATAGCTCTGGCCGACTGGGCTCCCCCTACGCCATCTGCCTGCCGCCGATATAAGCTCTTGCTGAGCGGTGCCCTGTCCTCGGGCTCCTATGACCGTGTCCATCTTTCCTATCTTCTCTTAACTTCCGTCGCTTACTGTCCCTGCGCCTCGCTCTCTGCTTCTTCTCTCTATATATACCTTTTAATCCTACCCCCATCCCTTGTGAGCTACTGTTGAGGTGCCGCACTCTGATGCAGACAGTTAGGGGGGCTCACTTTTCTCTTCATTCCCTTTAAGAATCACCGAAGAAGAAGAAGCTTCGTAATAAGTGCACAGGCAATATCAAGTTTTAAAGGAGATACTTTCACCCTTCACATGTTAAGGAATATCAGGGCAAAATTTCATCTTGCCTGGCTACCGGAAGTATCAAAAGTCTGGCTATCAGAAGTACCAAAAACATGATGTCGCGCAAAAGTAACAAAAACAAGAAGTTGCCCAAAAATAGGTTTTAAGAAAAACACATTTTAAAGGTTATAAGTAAAAGCTCATCTATACGACAAAAATCTGTTTCTTTAAAACGATTTCTTCCATCATGAGAGCTTGGCAATCCTTGTTATTTTGAGCATGTGGCTTTAATTAACTCCTCATGCAATATGCAATGGCAAGCAGTCAGGTGAACTAAGACTCTAGACAATGAGCTCTTTAACATCGATTTAACCTATTTTTAGTTTAATTAGAATCTTGTTTATTTTTGTTGCGAGATCTTGTTTGTTTTTGTTGCTGCTGTGAAAGTAAAAAACCAAACTTGTCACAGTAAATAAAAATAAAAAATAAGTAAGCTTGCGTAAAATTTGCATTTTTAGACCTGTATCTCCCCTTGAGCCCTGGCTCGTTCAGTAAACGATGGCGTCCATTTTTATCAATAAAACATTACACAGGCTTTGACAAGCACCACTCAACTCTGTGATGCCAAGGTTTGGGAATCTCATGGTGGCATCGGTAAGCACCTTTCCTTTTTGTGCATTTCCTCGCCTTCCAAGCAACCTCTCACAGCAACGGTGGTATCTTTGGCATTGTGGAAGGGCAACTTACCGACACAACTGAAATCAGTTTTCTCTTTTGTCCTTTTGAGAACAGCACAAGATAGAGAATTGAGATATACTGTGTGTACACACGAAACGAAATGAGAAAAAAATTTTTAAATAGATTGATGGTAACAGAAAAATAGGCCCACAAATTATTTTTGAAGCAGTACTGTGAGCCTTTTACAAAGGCAATTGAACCGTATAGTGCACTCTTGAAGGATGATGGACAGGAAACAAAACGAGACGGGCAAACTGGAGCACTAACTTCAATAGCAGTTCACTAAACCTAATTAAAGCTGCGTTCGATTTCAAAGACAAACTTGAAGTTAACGCTCTCTGTTACTTTCTTTTTTTTTGTTCACAGCTGTTTGTTTTCAACATATCTGCTACAGCCTATCAATGGGTGCATCTGCCCACAGTATCAAGTGAGATATCCATATTTCTTGACAAGCTTACAGAACACAGAAACCATCGGAGTTGCACAACTGAACAGGACACATCAGAAGGATATGACGATGAGCGCAGGCGCACACTAACAACTGATCTTATTGAAGGAAGATCCCCACTTTAATACATCAACACGCAGCACAGGCGCACCGTCACAACACTCAAACCAGGATTGCCACCGACTTTCGAGAGAAATTCGCCGAACGAGCGAAATGTCGCCAAACGTCGCCATTTTTCTTCAAATTCTGCCAAAAAAAGTTGCCCCTCTACAAATGTGTGGTGGGCGTAGTGATGAAAACCCTTAATTGTGTATAGCCCCATGAAGTACGGTACCATCAATAAGTATGGTACATCGATAAATCATACTGACGTTTTTCAAAGCCTGGGCAAGTCACATCACCCGATTAACCATTGGAGCACTTAGGGCATGCACGCACTAGCAGCATCCCTGTAATGCATGCTAGCGCCTCATAACAAAAGTTTGTGATGGTTTCAGTTGCAACTAATACAGGATGAAGCAGTCACTACAATAAGAGAAGGCATGTGTAGACTTCCTGCAGATTTAGAGAACTGCATTTCAGTGGAATTATGTGTCTGATAATCAAATAACTTAATTACAAAACAACGGAAATACATTCGAAGGTACTGCGTAACCATTGCAATGCCCGCACCACGCTTTCTGTGTGGTCGTGCTTACACTATATACTCGCCTCACTGCAGCTTCTGAAGGCTGCCGATGAAGCCCGACTTCTTGGTCCACCCGAAAAGTATGTTAACAACAAAATTTACACTCTACATATCAAATTAGGGGGTGCTACAGCGGTGAAGTCGACAAGTTATTCACGACAGTTGGAGCTGTGGACGGAACATGCGGCCTATAGCTCTCCCCTAGTTACTTCAGAAGGAATACATTGAAGAAGCTTAAAGCTCTCAAAGCCCCTAAAAATGTAGTATAATACCATCACCTCGTGACACGTGAAGCAGTCCACTGACAAATTTAACTGGGTGGTTGCTGGCGGACGCACCAGTGTTCCAGTGCCTCCAGGATGTAGGTGAACTAGGAGATACGCACGAGAAACAGAATAGATGTACTAAATCGTGAGTAAATTGTATCACTTCAGAAAGGTCTAAAACTATGTAAAATAGAAAAAAATGTGTCGCCCATACTTTTGAAGACACCGAGTATAAAATGCATAACTCAAGACCTAAGCCGGAAATCGCCGAAAATTAACCATGTCGCCAGTGATAATCTTAGGTCGCCACGGGTCTCTCAATTTCGCCAATTTGGCAAAAAGTAGCCACTAGTGGCAACCCTGAACCAAATGCTAGAGGTATTTTTTATAAGGAAAACAGGGGTGGAGTGCGTGACCAACACTTACATTGCGCTGCACAGTGCTGAAATTGAATTCCTATTGCCCATTGTTTTGACATTTTTTGGTTGCTGTAACGGTGCGCCTGCACAGCATATTAATGTACAAAAGTGTGGATCTTCCTTCAATAAAATCAGTTGTTAGCGTGTACCTGTACTCATCTGTTCCTTCTCATGTGTCCTGTTTAGTTGTGCAACTCATTATGATTTCTATGTCAACAAACCAACTCGTCCAACAGTCAGCTCTTTTAAACCTTATAGAAGTATGTGTGCAACACATGACACATTCACGACTTCATTCTTCCCAACTACTACTATGCAATCACAATGCTTCATGACTTAAACTTACCCTATTGATGATTGTAAGGAGTAATGCGATGATTAGAATCATCAATCGGTGCCTTAAAATCATAACCCCCTTTTGAACAGAAAACCTGGATTTTCGCTTCGGTACACCCCTAAGGAGGCCAGAACATTTCCAACTAAAACTCACTGCTTAAGAGGGTCTGTGTCAACGGGAGCCCCAGTGGGAAGCTGGAGGTAAAGAAATAGCTTCTCAATGTCTGTAAGCTGGCCGACATCTTCCTGCAAATAATGTGAAGGGAGAAAACAATCATATTTTGTAAAAGACGTATTACATTTGCATCGCACACGCCTCTACAAATGACCACAGTCCGCCATTCCATCGAATCACACAGAGTAATGTATACGGTGAATAAAAGCACTAGGCATGCGCATATCGCCTGAAGACTTGTCAACCTTACGATTCGAAAGACACTATGACCAAAAACAAAACACAAAAGCTTTGCAATAACACCAATAGCTTTTCACAATTTAGTACAGACGTCAGGAATTCTTCACAGGCAAAGTAAACTTGAATAAGCTTAATGTTGAAATTTCATAGTATGTACTCTCTCGGTCGCATTTATAAACCAACGAAGCACTGCATGAGTAGTAGGGTCATGCGATGCAGACCATGTCAAACATAAACCTATCTGCGCAATAGCTTGCATGGAGAGATCCCTGATGTGTTTTAAACACCGTCGCGACACATGTGTCCATGGCATGTTCATACAGTAGTGTGCATGTGTTAGATGTTCTGTCACTGAATTTTGAAGACACTTTTTAACTCAGTAAAATTTGTTTGGTTTTATTTATATATTTTAGCATCGTTTACATGTTTATTTTGTTCCTTCGATTCTTTTTCATCTAATCAGAGTGCCAGCGGATATGGCCGTACAAATCGAGCATTCTGCTCCTACACTTCTCGCTCTTGAAGGCTTCTAACGATTGGGCACTAAAAATATCCCTCACACTGCTTCACAAGAATGCTGTCAACAGAAGTGCTGTTACAATGCCACAGATACAGTGACTTGCACTATGAACAAATTAAAGTTTTAGGAAGTTTTTCCAATGCGATTTTCATGTGGCTTCAGGTGATATTTTGGGAACAATTTACACAGTGTTTATGCAAAACAGGCAGCGGTGTCATGAATGGACTAAAAAATTTCAGTGGGTCTGAAAAAGCAGGCTCTACAAAAATTATTTGGTGACTGTATTTGCATTCGCTTGAAAGCAGTCTTGTTCTGAAACATAGGTAAAAATAATGATGATGTTTGATGTTTCGTGGCGCAAGGGCCATTTCATGGCCAAAGAGCGCCAGTTCATGTTACAAGAGATAATGATTGTGATAAGCGGGTGTATATGGGCCATAAAATCCCTCGCCTTAAGGTGGGTGAAAACATAGAAGTAATAAAAACATGACCATGCGGTGAAAAGTGTGTGGTGTTAATGCATTACAAAAGTTTGTGATAATAAAAACGATGATTGACATGTATAGAATTAGCACAAGTGCCTCCATCATTCACACCCTTGCGTCCAAGGGCCGTGAGACGAGTGCTTTACTTAGTGTAGCCACCACAGCGGAGACCTCTCGGGAGAGGTCAAGCTACGGAACTCTCGGGTATAAAATATGAAAAGTATGAACCTCTCTTAAAAAAAGCTAACAATGATTTATGTGTAAAAAGTGGTTCCCTACCGACAAACATTGCAGAGTGAAGGGGTATTTGCTGTCGGTAGGGTAATGGAAAGTGTTGTCTTCTTAGCATGTCTAAATCCTTACACTGGATCAGAATGTGAAGTACGGTGAGCGCTTCTCCACATCTTTCACACAAAGGTGGATTGCCACCGGACAGAATGTGTAGTGTATGTATGTCCTGTTCTTAACCTTGTGAGTATTACTTCTATGTGGCGTGATTTTGATACTGGCGTCCAATGACCAAGTTGCAGCTTGATGATATGCAATTTATTACCTGTGTGTGTGTCCCATGTGCTCTGCCAATAATCCCGGAGCTTTCTTTTTAGAAAGACTTTCTAGTCGAGTGCAGGAACTGGTATTGATGTATTGCTAGCCATTTTGTTGGCAGATCCAGCTAGCTGGTCCACCAGAACGTTGCCTTGTATTTCGCGGTGTCCAGGCACCCAGCAGACTACAACATGCTGCTTGGATGAGTACACTGTGCATAGGAGTGAATAAAGCGAGACAAGGACAGGGTTTTCGTGCTTTTTAGGTGTTCTCAGAGCTTTTACTACACTTAGGGAATCTGTATATATTATTACCTTCTGTAGTTTTATTTGCTTAATGTGTTTAACGACCACAAATATGGCATAAGCTTCGCCGGTGAAAATGCTTGTATCAGAGTGCAGAACGCCGGCTTCCGGAAAGGATGGGCCAACGGCTGCGTACGAGACAGAAGTGTTAGACTTTGATGCATCTGTAAAGAACTCAGGACGTGTATTTATGTTGTAGTTCAAGGAAGTATGTCTGGATATGTGTGATTGGTGCATGCTTTGTAACCTCCAAGAAAGACACGTCGCAATCTATCGCCTGCCACTGCCACGGTGGCAGGCATACTGCGGGAGCCATCAGGCGGTGTTCGAGTGGCACACCGGTTTCCTTCGCTAAGCCCCTCACACGGAGTGAGTAGGGCTGTCTCATAGAAGGCCGTTTTTCAAAGACAGCAAGGCTTGACATGTAATTGATTGTGGAATGTGATGAGTGGCCCTTGTCTGCGTTTGCATTAAGATAATATTTAAAAGATATGTAACACCTCTGTAGGTAGAGCGACCATTAGTTTGATTCCATGTACAGGCTCTCTACGGGGCTAGTGCGAAAAGGACCCGTAGAAAGGCGGATGCCTAGATGATGAACAGGATCAAGCATTTTAAGGGCAGTAGGTGTCGCAGACTGATATGAGATATTGCCCTATAGTCTAGGTGAGTACGTACGAGGCTTTTATACAGATTCATTAAACACTTCTTGTCGCTTCACCACGTAGTGCGAGACAACACTTTTAGAAAATTCATAGCTTTTATGCACTTGTTTTTTAAATATTTGATATGCGGTATGAAGGTTAGCTTGGTGTCCAAGATTAGGCCTAAGAATTTGTGTTCGGTATTAACGGAAAGAAGTTGCCCATGCAGTTCAATATCGGGTTCGGGATGTTAACGGAAAGAAGTTGCCCATGCAGTTCAATATCGGGTTCGGGATGAATACCTCTCTTCCTGGAGAACAAGACACACATGCTTTTCTGTGCATTCAGCCGGAACCCATTTTTCTTCAGCCCAATTGGAGACTTTGTTCAAACCAAGTTCAACCTGGCGCTCACACATGGCCAGATTGCAAGATCTAAAGCCAAGCTGGACGTCAACGACATATGTACAATAAAGTACATTGCGAGGGATGGACAAGAGAAAAGAATTCAAACCAGCAAAATATTGATTCCACTGAAATCGTAAATGTTTCGAAAATTGAGTCTCTTGTGATGAATTCATAACTGTCCAGAGGTAAGCCCTGGACTAAAATGCTTCCCTGTATGGGCTTGAATTTCATACGCATGTATTATTATTACATTAAGCAATTAATTAACCATAGCAACTAAGTACTGATTAAGCATGTCAATAAACACTAAATGACGTCATTTGTTAATTGCATGTTTTGTCTAAAAAAAATCAGGAGTACAGCAACTCGAACTATAAACTTTGAAACAAAAGGTACTCAATGTGGCACATTCCATTAACCCAATTCTTCACACTGATAAAGAGTGTACAAAGGTGGGGACTTCATGTTATAGCTCAGCTTCAACCAGTAACTAAAACTCTGGCTTTTCTTAAATGTTGGAAAACTACTGTACATGTCACCTGTGGTGATGACAGACAAGGCAGTGACGACTTGGCAATGATGACTTCGCCACAGTGGCTGTGTGTCACCGATTATCATTGATAAAAAAAAAAAAACTTCATGTGTCACATTATGCTGATCCCGCAAAAGATGCGTTCATTGTTCTATTCATGTTTAATCTGTATACTTTTCGTCTGATATTTGTTTTATCTGCTCATCCATCTGTTTAGTTCAACCTGTTTTTAACTTATTCTTGATGAAATATAGGCAAATATTGTATCGATGAGTGGTAAGAGATCTTACACCCACAAATATCTACAGAAAATAATAATAATGGTAATAAAAAGGCAGTTAAAGTGTGTCAACAAATAAAAATATTCATTAGGTTATGTTTACATAAAATTACAGTATATTTTAAAGACATGCACAAGTTATCTGGTGGTATTGACAATTGGTTCATGAGATTTTGTTTCTTATCACTTTTTGGCCTATAAAATGTACTGCTATGAAAAGCGGGGAGATGATTTAAACTCCAACCAAAAGTTTTTGAAGAAACTCGACGTTTCAGAACCCATTTGGTTACTTCGTCAGGGGAGATTGCAGGACTACTTAGCAGCTGCGTCTTCAAAGCACTCGCAAGGCGGATAATGACCCCCGCCCTCTGTATCGAGACAAAGCATTTTTACTTTTCGTGGGGAGAGGGTAATGCCATGCGCTAGTGGCAGTCGAGGCTGAGAAGAAAGAAGTTGGTGGCTGCTGTGACTGAAAGTAAACAGTCGTTCACTACGTCTCGACCTCTTTGTTGTTTCCTCTCGCGACAATACTTTGTCTTCTGTGGAATGCGCCACGGCGGAACCCGCAAGTCATGCTTGGTGGCAGATCACCATGACATTTGTTTTCCAAAGTGTTTAATGAAAGAGAACAGCAAGTAAATAAAAAGGACAGGAAATGACTTGCCTATATTGATTCCGTGGTCTTACCAACAATGCAAGTGCCATGTATGAATATAACCTTTAAGTTTATCTCAAGACCCGACGGTTGCATGACTAATGCCGATAACCTTTTCCAGTAAAGTTTATTGCAAGATCTGACTGTTGCACGACTAATGCCAAGCGGTTTCAGAACAGCTTACTCTGAAAAGCGGCTGTTGAAAAGTAGAAGTTGTGACAAGCAAGGCCGAAAGCCCAAATGCCAAAGAACTCTCAACGCTAATAATATATAGGCTAAATCTAAAGTAAGTACAACCTGTACTTTGCACGGACACACCACATTTACTTTGAATTTGATAGTTATCAAGCACTTTTTTGTTAGTGGTACAGGATCAGTCCAACCATTTAATCTTAAGGATTTCAGTGAAAGACTGAATTCACTAAGAACAATCTTCCTCTCCAAAAATCATGAGAATTTCACCACAGAAACTACCAACAACACACAACAATAAAAATGGCAAATTGGCATTTTTTACATTCTTTTTGCTTTCATGTATGCAGGTTGTCTGTAAAGCAAAAGCACACACAAAATCTGAGGTTCGAGTTGTAAAGAAATCATTTACTACAACTACAACATAATTGTGATAGGTTTGGAAGAAGAGATAAAGTTTGATGATAATAAGTGCACCAGAAAGGCTGTTGAAACAATTCCTGTTCATGCTTGTCTTATATAAAAAAGACACCCCCCCCAACCATTTTTTAATAATAATTTCATCACAATGTTATTCGAAACCTTCAAAATGCTTATGGAAATTTCAGGGAATTCGTTCAACACAAGACTTCATCTTGAATTATGCGTAAGCTTGCCACATCAACGAGACAGTTCCTTCTACAAGTCCATTTGTCAAAACATAAAGTTACATTGCTGCAAAAAGTGAAGCATGAAGGCAACTGCTACTATCAAAGGTTAACTAATATAAATTTTTGTTGAAAAGAATAAAATATTGGTTACAGGTGACACAGGACCCTTGGTGCAGAATCTTACACTTTAAACTATTTGAGTGACGCATAAAAGATAGTGCACAAAAAGAAAATATTTTTTTTTACTCTAAGGCTGATCACATGAAAAAGGTAAAGGTAATGTGATTACAGCGCAAATCAAGAGCCTGGAATGCTTTTCTTTTTTTGTCTCGATCAGCTGGCCATTCTGCGCGTGACCTTCCAATTCGTTCCTATCTCGTTCATCGCTTCGCCTTTGCGGCAGAGCTGTGACTTTTTTTTTAATACACATTATCATGAGGTTACTACAGGAATGGTGTAAACTCAAACATAACAGAAAAGATACACAACATAAATATTGTGCCAGTAGGTGTTCATAGTTTTTAGAAATTCCCTTGATGATAACAAGGGATGAGTCTATGCTTGGATACTGAAGCTCTAGTGTTGACGGGTAGAACGCTCATGGGGCTGAAAACTAGCTGAAGGTTCTGCAAACTTCACAGTAATGTGAAAATGAACAGCATGGAATGTGTAGAAAAGTGAAGGAATAATACCAGCAAGAAGTGTTTTGTCTGAGATTGAGCGATGTCTTCAATTTTGAAGAAGCTTAAGGCACAGGATAACACACTCTAGAATTTGCATGGTATCCCTTAATTGCAAAGTGTGACAAGTTTGTGCTATTTATGTTGCTTAGAAAATTATATTTTAATACAAATATGTATTTTATAATACACTTCCAGTACACTTCCAGTGCTTAGGATGTATATTATATTTCTTGAATGGTATTATTACAGTTATTTTCACAAGTTACTGAGTCAAAAGTGATGCTATGGCCACCATACACAGAACTCGTAGTCGTCAACAATAATTTTTTCTAATAAGTCATCACAAACCACTGCATGATACCAGAGAAAATTTGGTTAAGGCTCTGCTTGTACCACTGATGAAACTTAAAAATGCAATGTTAGCTGGAATAAAATTGTTACATCGTTCCATCCTTACATCGAGACAGCTCGTACATTTTGTAGAACAAAGCTGTACAAAGATTCACTCATCAGAAGAACAAGCCTGGATTGGAACCACCACCACAACTATTTGGGGTGACTAACATGCAAGTATTAATCACTACATGCCTTCTTACACACTGTGAAACATCTCCATTAAGTGCAGATTCTTCACATTGGTTCGCACACGCTGTTTCAACGTCCTCTTCACTCTTGTCGCCGTTTCCTTATCATGACAAATGGAATGGATCTTATCGAAGGTCAGCTAAGCTCACCTGCATGCTTCGTCGTTGCTCTGTGTGTAGTGTTTTGAGCGTTAGTGAAGCATGCACAGATAAATTATGGGCGACTTCATACCATAAGTCACTCGTGTCACATTTTTCAGAGCCGTAGCATTTCTTTCGTGTTGTTTCCCAAGATCATCATGAATGTTCAACTACCAACCAAAGGCTAGAAAACAGCCGTGTAACAAGCACAAAGGTAAAGCTGCCCAACGAAAATAAAGGCAACAGGGCGAAGCCTGATGCAAAAAACGATAGAGTTTTCTAAAATTAGCTAGAGGGGACTCTGGCGCTGAGGTCTTTCAGCGAATATGGAAATGATGGTTAGTAAACGAATTTGCCTAGTCTTCATACTCATGGGCGGCGAATCGCACTTGCGGCTTTGTTTACTGCTGGTTTCGGTTTCGTTTTGAAAGAAAGAACGTATCCTTTCCAATTTCGTGCCCCGATTTGAAATGGCAAGTGTAAAAGAACAAAGCGGTGAAGCGCAACTGCTGAACATTTGTTTATTTCTGTTTCATGAGAAAACAGCTCTAAGCCACACAAACACACACGGAGCCAGAAACAGGCCAGAAGTACGAAGATTAGACAAATCGGTGTACTACCTATCATTGCCATGCTCGCTGAAGCGCCATGCATTGCAGCTCCCATTACACTAGTGCCAGAGTTCCCTCTAATGTATATTAAGAAACTCTATGCCAAAAAAACAAGAACCAGGCAATCATGATGCCGATAGGGCTATCACACATTTGAAAAGAGTGGGAAGATAGAGAAATACGCGTGCATTCTCATGATGATGATAGTGGCAGGTACATGATGAAATTCTATACGTTATTCTGAGGCATTTGATATTCCGAAATTCATAGTAGTGTAATATATTCACATTAACTTAATGAACATTCAAAGAGAAATTTTTAAAAAGTGATGATAAAATTCTATACGTTATTCTGAAGCATTTGGGATTCCAAAATTCATAGTAGTTCAGTAACTAAATGAATATTCAGAGAGAAATTTTTGAAAAAGTTGTTAGCCTGAAAAAAGCCCTTCATCCGAGGTTCACAATAACGAGATTTGGCTGTACTCTGCGGTAGAATCACCACCCATCTATTGTTTCCACGTCATTCCTGGATTACTATGCTGCTTCTTACAACAAGAAAATTTTTTTCGGGAATGATAGAAACAAAAACTTGGAGGATGCTTCTTTGCCTTCAAAAGTAGAACGGGGTAGCATAATTGGGACCGATACGCATTGCCCTCTTAACTGCTAGCCTGGCTTTGGTTTTTTCGTTCATAGACAAGATGATTTTTCGTTCACAATCAATGACGTAGATGCTGACGTTGACATAAAAATTTCTGCGAAACAGGCTCTTTCTCGCTATCACATTAAAAGTTACCATTACAGCTCAATTTTTCCTCTCCAGAGTCGTTGCTTATAAGGTGCCTTGCCACACGAATAAACATGGGCCGACATAAATGTTAGTGTAAATTAATGGATACAACCTTCGAACAGCTGGTATTGTTGTGAGCAGTGCATTCAAGTAATAGCAACAAAAGCAGATTCTGTGCTTTATAATTAAATGTCATCCCCTCTTTGGAGGCTTATTTTGACACGAAAATAACAATCAATCTTGAGAATAATTTTGCTGTTTTAGTCAACATGTCTGCTGAGGGCCATCTGCCATAGATGTAATATTCCCAAAAGGAAATGTACATATAGTATAGGAAATATATGTACAATTCTTGTAGAGTGAATTCAAACCCAAACTGGAGGATGTTAACGTGAGAATTCAAAAAAAAAAAAAAGAAGCTTCTGAACGAAGGCTTCTCTTTCATGTATCGTCTTATGTGCTGTAATCTTTAACTTCTTCCTGCCATTTAAATAACAAAAAACTTTATGAGTACAAATAAATGAACACTATAAGTAAACAACACATAAAAGATAAGATAATACATGTGCTAGGCATTTCTGCATGACTGTGACTTCTCATCTATTAACAGATTAGAGAGTGCAAGAAATACTTTGAAAACTTTTTTCCATACTTTCTCATTCCTGGATATGTAAATAGCACATTGTTTTAATGAAGTTTTTTACCTAGTTTCCAGTAAAAATTTGGTCTTTCTGCTTTTATTACAACTTACTGAAACACCTCTTCCGTTTCAAACACTTGCTCATTGTCCAATGTTTCCAATGTATTAGTTTCTCCTAGGAGAGCCAAGTTTGGGGCTGGATGGCTTAAATGTGAATTAAAACACTACTACCAATAAAGAATACAAAGTAGGGGTGTAGATGGCAAGTGATGTCTGCATCTTTTTCAGGCATTTATGTTGATCAGCACATGTCAGTTATGTGTAGTTTACACTAATTAATCAGATGACACCATTTCTGTCTCAACACAGTTCTGGGATTATCCCATCCATTGATATCATCATCATCATCATCATCATCTTGTGTCCACTGCAGGACTCCCCATTATCTCCAGCCCAGCTTTCCCTGCATGAGCTAATTTCATTTTATGCCAGCGAATTTCTCAATTTCATGATTTTGCTCAACCCTCTACTATCGTTGCCTGTGCTTTCCCTTTTGTGATCCATTCAATCACTCCAACTCACCATCCATTGTCTTTCCCCTTTGTGATGTGCCCATCTCTGTCCATTTTTTCCCTCTCAACAATATCAACCAAATTATTGACTATCCCTTTTTGTTCTGTGGTCGACTCTGTTGTCCTACAATCCCTTAATCTTAAACCAGTCATTTCTCATTCAACCTCATACCGGCATCACGCGGAAACTTTTGATCGCCATCTGGGCCGATATGAATTAGGCTCAATCTGAAGCAGGTGCTGCTACTGTTAAGTAATCGCAATCAGGACTGAAAGAGATCAAGACAATTGTGATATGGCTCCATGATCCCAATTCGGCTCTGTTATCGCAATTTGGCTAAAGTCTGTGCCAAACTCGATTTTGATTTGACTACACTGTGTTGTACAGACAAACTTGTTATTGAGACTAACACATGCGATCTGGTTCGGTCCACTTCATGATCGGAATAAGTGCCCGTGTGACACTGGTATTATGTTGCTTTGTCATCAACTAGTGGTCAAGTTTCTTTGTTATTCTCAAAGCTTCTGCCTCACACTAGAAATGGTGAAATGCAACAGTTGTACATTTTTTTGCTTTAGTGACAGCGGCAGGTTGCTGCTGGCCCCGAGTTGAAAATGGTAAGCACTTCATATATATATATATATATATATATATATATATATATATATATATATATATATATATATATATATTGTAATGCGACAAATAGACACAACGCCTGATCGTTGCCCAGTTGTTCTATTATTTGCCTTCGTCTTCCTCTGCTTGAGAGTCAAGCCTCTCTAGCGCATACCCGCGCCCCAATGGCGCTCTCATCTTTACAATATATATATATATATGCGGCCCCATAAATAAACTCATCGCAGGCACTAAATGATAAGTAGTGCATTACATGCCATAACAAATTATTACACTGAATTTCCTCGGTTTCAAGTTGCATGGTTGAACCTTAGTTGTAGCGATATTTTAGCGGAAACGTAATGCAAACACAATCGCGTACTTTGTAAACATGACCATTCAACCAATGTCTCACGTTACATGAAAGCATGCGTGTATAAATCCAGAAGTGAAATTGTTTAACCTAGATTCTAACAACATAGCACTGTTTTTTAAAAAAATTTTTTATTTGTGTTGTTCCACCAACAGCCATTCGCAAACATCTGGCAGCACACACAAGATTACACGTACAAACAGGTAGACATGTCAAAACACATAACTCGAGGATTGCTGCAATCTTTTTATCAGCTAGCTATCGCACAGTCCTTGATCTCTGGTTTCTTTTAGCAACATTTCTTTCTCGGAAATCAAAAATAGAAGATATGAGGGAAAATCGCATTTTTTGTGAGTCAGGATTTATAGGAAGAGGTGTGTTAGTCAACAAGACAATATTGGTGACAAGCGTAATGTTTTCAGACATACCTGGCGGTAATAAAAATTTTCCATTAAAAAAATAAAACAGTACAATAATGGCTGTAAATCCCCCATTTGTCATGTAACGTGCTGAGGGGTACATAAAACTAATAACCAAAGTAATATGCACTACACAATGATGACAAAAGTGCAATATTCATAACTAATAAATAAGCCAATTTATTGCAGACATTCGCAGCTGATATCTTTGTGTCGAAGCATAGGCACTTGAGTATAAATTCGTTAGAAGTCCCCTTTTCCAAGAGGACATTATTTTTATGATACCTTACTATGCGCAGAGGGAAAAAAAAATGTGAAAACAAGTCTTTCTGAATTCTAGAAAGAAGATGAGTTTTGGGTTAAAATTGATTGATATGTGGGGTTTAACATCCCAAAACTGCCACGTGATTATGAGAGAGACACCATAGTGGAGGGCTCCGCAAAGCTTTGATTCAGAGTCAACACTTATGTTGACAGGCAAATGCCGACTTCTGAAATGATCAAAGCTAAAACTGCAAGGCATATGTATGCCGGGAAAGTACAGTTACGGGAATAGTTAACCACATAGATACTAAAATAAGAGGTTTGTTACGAAATAGCCTTACATACAAACAAGCATTTTTTCTCTTAAAACTGTTGAAAAAGAGTGCGTGCTCACTGCTGTGTGTTTTAGCTTGTAAGTTTTCGGCAAGACTGCACCTTTTGATCTGAATCATTCGACACAATGCTTGGTAGCATCTTTAGCTTTGCGACTGCCAATAAAAAAAATCAAGGCAGCTTTGCCCTAGTGGGGCCAACAAGTGTGAAGGAAGTGCAGAGGACCTGGGCAGCCTTTTCTGTTCTTTCTTTCTTTTTTTGCTTTTTTTCTTTAAAAATTTGGTATTTATTTATTTTACAATACTGTCAACTCACAAGTGCAAGTTAGATCAAGATCATGCTGCACACTTGTACAAACAGTCCCCCAAAGTCTGTTCAAATTTTCACAATTTGTTTCGTTCAACAGCACGCACCCGCAATTCACCCCACATTTCAATCGTGCTAGAAAAGAAGGCGTATCTGAACCTATTAGTATGAGTCCCGTGCGCTTCAATTGCCCTGTCGTGGTTTGCTTCTTGAGCTCTGTTTACCTGGCGGTAGCAAGTACACTGCTTCGCTAATATTTAGTTGACCCTTTAGTATTTGAAATAATAGCTACCAAAATTTTTCTGCCTGTGCATTTCTAACTAATGCAGGCCAGAAGAATGGAGCATTTCTGTAACTGACTCTGTCCTTCGATACCGGGAGCATATAAACCACACTGCGCACCTCTGAAATTTTAGTTTTTTTTTTAAATAATATTGATAATATTATCCATACAATATTGGATAATAATATGCATACCACCAAGGCATACTCAAGAACTGATTTTTCTATTTTTTCTTGATATCCCCCCTTCTTTCTTTCTTTCTGTATCTATCCTTTTCCCCCCTCTTTCTTTTTTTTCCAGTTTTTATATACGGTTTTTCCTGTGTTATGTCAAGCGACCGCGTGAGCTCCCAAAGCGCTCCGCACTTAATGTCATCCTCACGGCACTTGAAGAACAAGGATAAAATGACTTTTCCTTGAATTGGATTGCACGTTTCAGTAAATATAACTCTTATAATACTGCACATTTCCCCCTTCACAGCTGCTAACCTCAAGGTACCAGTACAGCGCACATTGCAGGAATGCCAAAAGCACAAACACAATTGAAAGCTCACTTAACTGTAGCTACAACATTTTAGTGAGAATGAAAGAAATTTCCTTTGGAGAAACTTCTACACATTAAATGCAGGTCTAATGACTGCATTTGAAGGCATAAAAAAGCTTCAGTAGTCCACAAACACGTTTTTTTTATTTAACTTGAACATAGTTCACCAGAATCGAATCAATGAATGTCAACTATTTGGCTTAGGTATTCATACAAGCGTACAAGCTGTATTTGAAATGCAAGGACAGACGAAATGCAGAGAGATGCGCTTCAACTTACGAGGAGAGTCGCTATCCTTTTCCTTGCTTCCTCACTGCAAAAGAATCAAGAGGATAGCTGATTAAGCGAAACAGTTTACTACAATGATTACCCATATGCCATTCATTCAACACAAATTTAGCTGCTCATAGGTCACAATTCAGTCACTCTACTTACGGTATACCAAACTGAAAAAGAGGAAGAACGGCACGTGATCTTTTGTCACGATATAGCAGCAAGATCTTTTGATCATTTATTTTAAATGTCATATACAGGGGCCCTCAATAAAATCTCAAACGCGTTGTCAGCGGCTGACTACTGTGATCCAGTGCACGCAAGCGAGAAAAACAGAACGAAAAAAGAAGGGAAAGACAATAGAAGGCTACATTTTTATCCCCGCGGCATCTACACAAACATTTTCCCAGCAAACGTGAGCCAGCGGACGGCCATCCGACAGCGGGCGTTACTTTACACAGCCGCGCGAACAAGAAGGCTGGGGATGCCGTAATTAACCACGTATAGTTGGCGGCGCGCTTCTAGCGCACGACGCCGCGCAGAACCTGACCACTGGCGAATTCATAACACTCGACTCCGTCTCGATTGACTTGATGCAGATAAAGAAAAAAAAAAGCTAACACGATAGATCTCGCGCAGGTTCCCGCCGCAGTTTCCGAAACACCCAAAGAACCAAACTCCGTTTTTCTTTTATTTTTTTGTTCCCTTTTCTCTGTGGTTCGCAAACAAAGCATCGACGAGGACTCGGCTAGCTGATGTGTCAACGACAGCAGCTGCCACAAATTAACGCACGACGATTCCAATTTCGGACCGTCGCGTTCCTAGCGTAGCAGGTAATTCGCGACGCGTCGAAGCGCGGGCGAAGCCATGCAAGCACGCTCGCGCTGGACGCACAATAGCTTCGAGTTCGCTCACGACGCCAGAAGAACGGCGGGCGTTAATGACTCCTCCGTCATCGGCGAATGCAAAGGCATCCTAATTCACCCACGACTTACGATGCCAAGCTGCAAGAAATAAGATGTCATTGTTTACGGTATCGAACCTGAAAGCATCGCGAAAGGTTTGCGAGAAGCTGCCATCACCTGATTGATTGCTCGATGTGGGTCTTCATCCAGTTGTTCCTGACCGGCTTCGTTGTGTCGGCTTCCAGCGGTCCAAAAAACATGCCCATGTTCTCAGTTTCTGGCACATTTTCTTTAAAATCAATCCCGTTCGACAAGCGACCACTAACGTCAATAGCACAGTACGCGGCTTCCACTTCAGGTGGCTCGTCCTTCACGCAACAGCCGACTTCCGATCTGACCGACGCTTTTTCTCGCTTCAACGTCTTCGTTTTTGCAGGGTCCATGATTTAAGTTAAGATTCACGAGTTTAAAGCGGAGGGCACACTTATTTAAAACGATTACCATTTTGGCACGGGAATCAGCTGGACGAGTTGTTAGAGGACGCCGTAAAAGATGTCACCAAACCTACTCGTCTAGGTGACCGCCTTCGTGTACGAGGCGGAGATTTTACGACCAAATGTCTAAATAATTATAATGCCGAAAAAAGTTATCGCAGTAGACTGACGACGTTTCATTAGGTTGATGAATATTTCGTCGCATCATATTCAGATCAGGTTTTCTTTCAAGCCGGTCGATAGCGCGCATGCGCACAAGGCCACTTTCGCTTTTTGCATTCGTCTTTGTGTTTCGCTACGGGCATTTGTGTGTGTGCTTGCATTAAACAATCGATGGTACTGCGGCTGCGCAGCAAAGCACGCTCCCCTGTTGCAAAATACAATAATTAAAAGCTTCTCCGTTCACCTTGGTTCTGCGCCTTCAATAAAATCATGCACTGATTTTGTGTCCATATGTTTAATAACGGAGTGATGCGCACTGCTGATTTTAAGCATTGTGTTACATAAAGGGCCTCGGTTACCTTTAACGTAAATACTTCATTTGCAAGCGCGCTCTCTCAGATACAAAATAGCTTTATTATACTCTTTCATATATTCTAGAGGGCGCAGCTGCACCGCGTCCGCAGCATTCACGTTTTTCTTTTTCCCCGAGCTTGTGGGTGGCCAAAATCGGCGGTGTATCAACGTACCCGTATCGTTCGCTCACTGGAATGTCAGTATCAACTGAATACCGCCAAGGAAATTTTTTGCTATGGATGAACAAGCGCCTAGACATAGCGTTCGTCCCGCATTAGCATGGCTTTGCTGATGGTTATTGGTGAGCCGATCAGCTGATGGCTGCAGCCACATTCACCTCGCACGCCGTTAAAGAACTGCACAGGTCCACGCATGCAGGCAGCACATTTGTTCTTTTTTTTTTACTGTGTTGGCTAAATAAAGATCCCCGGGCATTTTGTTTCGCTTGGTGTTGCACCAGTCGTCTTATTTCACGCCGCCCGGCAGCTGTTCTTACTGCAGAGCTGGCCGGTGCAATCTTCGGCACGCTAGTTTTTGCCTTTCACGGATACCTCCCGTTGGATAAAATGCTCTTCGGTGTTTCTTTTTCATCCCAATCGCCTGTTGTCTTTCGGGGCTGACAGGATGGGAGACACCGGTGACAAGCTTCCAGATATTGAGAAGTCTTCGAAGGACTATTCGTCGTCGAAATACGGTGGCGAGGTACATATCCATAGTAAATTCTTTGTTAGCCATTTCGCCACGGCTGATGTGATCGAGTTCGGAGAGCATGTGCGCTTGAGGTGCCTCTGTCAATCGGGGGCAGTTCCGATCGCTATCGAGTCCGATCGAATTCCTTGAACGTGATTGGCTCCCGCTCGCGCCATTTCGCCGAAGAGCCAACCGCGAACGAGCAATTTGATGCGGATAGCGATTGAGTCAGGTCCTAATTGCTGGTTCGTGATTTTGTGATTGGCTCTTACTCAAAGTTTTGTGCCAAGAAGCCAATCGCGATTGGGCGATTTGGTAAGCTCTGCGAATGTGTGCGATAGGAAACTTCATGTGCGCCGTAAGCTTAAATTAGATCGATAATGCGCATCTGGAATTGCATGCGTGCTGGGTCGATTTATGATTAAACTGACGGGGTGAATGATATACAGGAAAAAGCCATGGCCGAGCTTTTGGAGAAGAACCAGCAGCTTGAAAAGCAAAAGGCTGATCTGCTTGCGCTCGTCAAGAAACAAATGAAGTTGATTGACATACTGAAGAAGCAGAAGGTAAATATAACCAGTATTCATCCTTCCTTTTCTGACGTCGCATAACATGTATAGTATTGTTTCATTTTATTCTCTGTTTGTACTTTAAAAACTAGCGTGTGGCGAATTCCTCTTTGGGTATGAGTCAATTTTCCTAAAATACATCGTCATTTATGTGCAAAGTGTCGCCCACAGCCATTGCAAGAAAATTCCATGTTTCAAGCAGTCATCAGCATAATCCAAGCCAACAGCTCACTTACAATGCCTTCATTCTTTCCAGATCCATTTGGAATCCACAAGGATCATACAGTTCACCGAAGATGAATTGATACACGTCTTTGGGATAGACAAGAAGGACCAAAATCTGTAGAAAATGGGACACTGCACTTTTGCAGGCAAATTGATGTGTGCACCTACGCAATAGGCACGTAGACCAGGGACCAGGTATCCATGAAAAATTGAGAGCACCAAAGAGCCATGCAAAAAGTAGTAAAAACACTGTTTGTTGCGTTGATGTTAATACCTCCATGCGTGCTGCTCTTAGCCTCTTCTGTAGATATACCCCATTGTGAACTTTATGCCAGCACTAGTATGAGAAATCTGGATCTCCTGCTTCAAGGTGTAGCCTTGCAATAACCATGAAGCCTGTGTAGACTATTCATTAGAAGCGAAGTTCCATGGAAATATGTAAGCTCGTAAGACTGTAACAGTGTAACAACAGAAATCTGAAAATTTCTTGTACCAAGTCGGAATATGGTGCCAGGATATTTTTTTATGGAGGGGCACCCACAACAAACGATTTCCTCCAGGGAGGCAGGAAAATCAGGCGATCTGTTTTGACTACATTTGGGGTGGGGGGGGCAGATGGGGGGCTTCAGCCCCCTTCGCGCACCCGCTCACGCCACCTCTTGTACATAGCTTATAAATTTCACATTGGCGTGGCAGATGCTCAGAGAAGGTGTCGGGTTTTAAAAGCAGATTTTCATTGGAGTTAGAAGAGTACTTTCTTCTCGTCCTGTCTTGTTTTAAACTGACCATCATGAGTGTGTTTCAACTTGCCCAGTTTGCTACATTGGAGTGTTCCTTTTCCTTAATTTATGGCATCATGATCAAGAGGTATAACATTTGCCCATGAAACACAAATAGAGTTGTATTCAGTTCTTTTACATTTAACGCCAGTATAGTTGATTTACAACCTTCTCGTATTCTTTCATCTAATAGAAAAATATTATACACCAGGACAAACAAAATGTTCAGCAGCCAAAACAACTTTGAGGTCATATAATTTCCAGTCTCCTTTGTTTTCCAAACTAAAATTAGTGTTGCATAGCTTTTTGTGACAACTACAAAATCATTACAAAAATAACTTGTAACAGGCCTAATTGCAAGGATGTTGATGTGCTGATCATAAAAGCAGGTAACTTGCATTCGTTAAAAAAAGCAAGTGCTTAAATTCTTATTTGGCACAGGTTAGCACCTATGAAGAAAGAACACCAAATAAAATGTTGAAAAGTTGCAATGTCTTGAAGCAATTTACAGACTATGACTCCGAAAAACCGCAGGATGGGCAAGATGGAAGCTTGCAATTAAAAAATCCGTAAACAGGAGTTGTGTGCTTGAGCTGACATTTTGGCAAGTTTCAAGCTTCAAAGCTTAAGGCCTTCAAGTGCTAGCCTTAAGAAGGACAAGTCCACCAGTCGAAACGTCCGCTCGAGCACACAACCCCTGTTCACAGTTTTCATCACAACAGACTATGGAAGCATTCTTTGAAAACTATTATTACAGGTGTCACAGTAAGATACTATCAATCATGAACATAAGGTCAAAGTTCCAACTTTCGAACTCTATGACAGTATGCCAGTGTGACATTGTAGGCTTGAATATATCTTTTCTTGTTTTGGTGGCCCTGTACGGGTAAACATTCTTGATGCTTTCTAAATGTTTTGCTTTTTTCCCCCTAAAAGATTCCCATCAATACTGCCAACAAAAAAATCGTACTAGGTTCGATGGCACTATGGTATCTGAAAGAATTGAGCCGCAATCTAGGGGTAAATTCTTTGTTTTTGTTTTGAAATTGTGTAGAATTAACAGCAATGTTTTCTAAAAGCTGTGCGTGTCAGCCGGATTCTGGTATATTTACAGCGCTGAAACAGGGTACAGGGTTTGGGAGTAGTCCAGGGAGCAGGCAAAAGTGCTTTTTGTAGCAGGATTGAAGCAGCCATAAGGGCCTCTTCGAGCAAGTTTAAAGCAGTAAGACCATTCAGAGCAGACTTAGCACCATTCAAAGCACTAGTGAAGCTACATTTGTTCAAGCCTGCGTTTTTCAAACACTCAACCAAATTGTACTGTGATTATTGTACTGTACAAATTGTACTGTGATACTGTGATTAGCCTCATTATTGCGATAAGAGATTATATGGACACGCCCGACGGGTTCCTGCTGTTGCCGCCATGCCCCGTATGACTTCCAAATTTATAACATACCCCCACGCATCGTATGTTATATCCGCGTGTCGAACCGCACGAGTGGGGGCGACTAATGTGGTTGAAGCAGACATGAAACGACCCAGCCCATCTCCGCCGCTTGGATGGTACGTGCGATAACATTTGATAACCCTGCCCAGGAGGCCTGTAGTCAAAGTAGAAAGGAGGTACTCCGCCCATCTAAAAAAAGCACGAAAAGAGTCACAGTCTCACCGCAGGGGCAAAGCAATGAATGTGATAGCAATAAGCTGGTTTCACCGAAAGGGGGCGCACAATGAATGTGATAGCAAAAAATGGAATGTCATGCGAAGAATGGCAAGCAGATCAAAATGAGCAGTGCACTGCTAACACACAAATGATGCATAAAATGTACTCACAGGTGCAGCTAAGTGCAAAATAACAAGTGTCAGTTATTGCTTCGTTGTGTCTGAAAAGTGGTATTTTTTTTGCAAACGGGCACTGTGCAGCAAACCAAGTGACCTTTGTGCACTTGGAAACTAGAGCGCAATCGTCCTGGTGAAAGCCCAAGGCATACGATTCTCCTCCACAGTGAGATCAGCATGTACACGCACAAGCATATGCCCCCTCTCCCGCCCGGCTTCCTCCCAGGTTCTAAGTACGCATGGAAAATGAGCACCCGTCACAACGATCGGGACACCGAGTGGGCCCTTTCCACCATCTATCTGGTGACTGAAAACACACTATTTCCCTCCGAGATGGGCACCGCTAGCGGTAAGTGGTGTGAGCATTGAAGGATGTATGCTTGCTTTCGTGGCTAACACCGCGCGCTCAGGCACGAGAGGTTGCCTTCCGCCCGTCGGAGGGCATTTGTCTGAATTATTTTTCTTTGTAGTTTTTCTACTTATCGCCATAATGCAGAAATAGCAGCAGCTGAATACCGGACAACTCGTTTTAATTGTACCAGAACACTGGCAAACTGATCGGATGAGAACCTCGCCTTTTTCTCTCGTTGCGCGTGCTCTTCGTTGTTCTCTTGGTGCTGCATATTCAATGCGGCATTTGCCCCCCTCCAGAGAGCAGCGTCCCGATGCTCTTCAACAAAAGATGGTGCAGTAAATGTATGGTGCAAATCAGTCCGAAAAATAGGGCTTCATTCGCACAACGTGCACGATTTCTGGTTTTAGCTAGCGAGTTGTCGAGGGGCTGTCAGGAACGACCACGTAATTAACATCACTCAGGCGTTGTAAAACTGTGTAGAGGCCAAAATACTTCTTCAGCAATTTTTGAGACAGTCCTCGGCGGTGGAATAGGACTCCATACCAAGACTTTTTCACCGGGCCGATAGACGACATGTCGTTGTCGCAGATTATAACGTTGGGCGTCGTAATGTTGCTGCTGGTTGATTCGGACGCGTGCAAGCTGCCTCGCTTCTTCTGCTCGTTCAGTAAAAGATGCAACGTCTAAATCGATGTCATTGCAGTCGTGCAGTAACATAGCGTCAAGCATCGTCGTCACTTCATGGTCATAAAGGAGACTGAACGGCGTTCCTCGTGTAGTTTCTTGCTTTGCTGTATTATAGGCGAACATGATGTACAGTATGTCGTCCCAGTTCTTGTGATCCACGTCAACGTACATACTCAACATGTCGGCAATAGTCTTGTTGAGGCGTTCTGTTAAGCCGTTGGTTTGTGGATGATGGGAAGTGGTTTTCCGATAGGCTGTTCCACTTAGCTCAAGCACTGTCTTCAGGAGCGTGGCCGTGAAAGCGGTACCTCGATCTGTTGTTATGATTTTCGGAGCACCGTGCCTCAGGACGATATTTTCTATGAAGAATTGTGCGGTTTCAGTGGCTGTGCCACTTCACAAAGCCTTTGTTTCCGCGCAGCGCGTAAGATAATCAGTAGCGACTATTAACCACTTGTTGCCAGCATGGGAAGTCAAGGGTTCAAAACAGTCACCCGTGTCGTGCTTGGGCTGGACATGTTGGGGCCAGTGCTTGCAGGCGCCGTCATGCTTTCTGGCACGGTCACGCTTTCCGGCAATGGACCGAACTCCGGGCTGAGGCCTAACAGGCGGCGGCTGCTGCGGTGAACGGGGGTGTCGATGCGTGGAAGCCTTTCTGGACTAGATGCGGGGCTGTTGTCAGACGTCCCGAACATGTACCCAGCGCCTCCACCAGTGTCACAATGCAGAAACAGCAGCAGTTGAATACCGGACAACTCGCTTTAATTGTACCAGAACACTGGCAAACTGATCGGATGAGAGCCTCGGCTTTCTCTCTCGCTGCGCGTGCTCTTCGTTGTTCTCTTGGTGCTGCATATTCAATGTGGCAATATATAATACATATATGGCAAATGACAGCAGCGACGCTGGCAGCAAAAACCAGCCGAGAGTGTCCACATATTCGCTATCGCAATAAAAAAGGAGAGAGAGGGGGCACAACTAAAAACGCACTTCTAAGAACGTGGTCGCGCACGCTAGCTCGGCATCCATCAGTGGCCGACTTGCATACATTTCTGCATGCTGCACTCTCATCGCGATGAGACTGTGCAAAAAGGTTTGTCCTCTTTTAAGAGGCCGTATTGTCACACACCAGCGTTTTGTAGAGTTGCAGGAGATCGGATCGAAAGGAGTTAGCTGCCACCCTGACTTCGTTGATTGATTGATTTGTGGGGTTTAACGTCCCAAAACCACCATTTGATTATGAGAGACGCCGTAGTGGAGGGCTCCGGAAATTTTGACCACCTGGGGTTCTTTAACGTGCACCCAAATCTGAGTACACGGGCCTACAACATTTCCGCCTCCATCGGAAATGCAGCCGCCGCAGCCGGGAATCGAACCCGCGACCTGCGGGTCAGCAGCCGAGTACCTTAGCCACTAGACCACCGCGGCGGGGCCACCCTGACTTCGTATACCATTACAAATTTGCTGCTTACCACTGAGGTGCAACTATGACTTCTTTAGTTATGTACAGTCACTCAAGCTTCTTCCTTTTTTTTTTACCTGAATGTGCGAGTGTCAGCCTCCGAGTTGATAAGCACTAAGTACAACAGCCAAATGAACGAGAATATGCACATATGCTCTATGAGCACTTATGTACACTTGTCTTAGGCTGTTTCGAGAAACTGACACCCTTACCCTTTTTTTTCAAGCACCGCTACTGCCATCGTTTTTCTTTTCTAAACGCTGCAATAGTGTTATAGATAGTTTCACCAGAATGAAGAAATGAATGAGATAGCAACAAACTGTATGACTGGCAGCCAACTCGTGTAGATACAATATCGTGAAACTACAAAATGCTGGTGTAACAGGATACAGCTATGCCAGGGTGAGATGCTTTTCTCGAGTCTCTTCGCGTAGACGGGACCACGAGCTAGCTACGCTTATGCCTGCCCTGATCACGCACGCATATCGATCACAACCACGCCCTTAGAATCAAGGTTCATGGCTTGACCTGGAGCGATCACTATCTTTACAAAACCAAAACTCTGTTTCGATGAAACCAAGAAGACACTGTTTCAGCCACGTTTCCGGGCACGACGCTTGATGGCTTACACACTTTGCGGCTAAATTCAGGTACTGCAGAGCAGTACGACGCTGATAGGAGAGATTGGCACGGGAGGGGTGGTTCGGCAGGCACAGGTAAGCAAGTTTGGCGCACAATAACACAGCGGTTTCACCACCTATATTATCCTGTATATGTTGATGGTTTATCATTTATTCATTAATATTGCATATAGGTTTTTCCGCTTCTTTAATTCTGAAAAACTGCTCCTGTACTTTTGTTCTTGTTTAGAATCATGTGTACTCTGAAATACTTGTGATTCTAATTGCTACCTTGTGGGATTGCAGTATCTACAAATAAATAACTGTGAGAAAGATTACTTAGTGTTGCATTTAATTACCTTTAATTGCCTTGAATTACCTTCACAGCCAGACCCATTTCACACGGCCAGTGTGATACGCGAGTAATAGACAGGCCACTACGAGCACGAGCAAACGGTTGAATTTGCACCAACTCACTCTCTGACACCTTCTTCCGCTGTACCTCTGAAAATGCTGACACGTTAAAACAGTTGGTTGAGCGAAAAATACGAACCACTGCAAAACATTTGGCACAACGGCTTAAAAACGTTTATTGAACCATCATATCACAAAACAATACAGTTGGCTAGGCTGCAAGCAAAAGCTTCAGAGAGCATCAAAGGCATTTTTGCAGGCTTCAACAATGCAAGCAATAACTCGCTCATGGAATGTGGAATACTACACATACTGCATAGAGAGAGAGTGTGAGACTCCTCTGTCTTACAAGCTGTAAATGGTCTAACAAAACACAGGCAAGAAAACTGGCTTGCATGTTCCACTCGGGGCGATGGACGCTGTCACTGACGTGTAGAAATACTTGCAAGGCACGCTTATAGTTATCTGTAGATGACCAGAAGTTGACTAGCACTTCTGCCCACTTCGCTTTGCTCATCACCCTTGCATCACAGAAGCAGTGACCTTGGAAACAAGTTCATCTCAACGTAGTCCTCGACTATCTGCACGAAAAAGAAGCAACATGGCAAAACTTGACACTTCTGAGAAGCTCCACAGCCTCTCTGTGATGTCGATAGTGCTGAGAGAACTTCAGCAGAATAAGGAATTGGCAAAGTCGTGCTTTTGAATACTCGGGCTGTACAGATATTTGATATTTTAGACACAAGTTCTAACTTAAAAATTATATTTGATTATAGGTGAACATGCAGCAACCACTGCTACCATTATGTAAGCCCAGCTGCCTAGTAAAAATACCTTGGAAATAAGTCCACCAAAAAATTTAAATGCTTGTTTTTAAGCCATCCAGTAACTATAGTAGTGATGTGATCGACTGAAGCAACTTTGACACAACTTTGGGAGCAGCTAAAACCTTGCCTTGGAGCAGTTGAGGTAAACATTTTTAAACACAAAAAATTTTCTCTAAGCTAGAACAACTGTACTACGTGTTCAACAAGATTTATCAATCCACAAATACTGGCATATTAGCTTAGTGTACCCCAAATCAGAAAATTAGGTCGCCACTCGTTTTTCTGTGGCCAGCCCTAAGTTGCTTTAGATACAAGATTACAAGCTCCCTAGCGTTTTCCCAGAATCTACCTCATATTTTTGAATTAGTGTGACTTTCCCTGATGCTTCGGTTACAGCAATGCAAGCACAAGCTACGTATGTAGATTTGCCATGCATTCTATTCACTATCCAGAACTGTTGAGGTAAATTTCATACTTTCAGAACAATGTAGTAATTCACTATCTGGTCATGAGCCTGCTGTGTTCTGTTTTACGGAGAGAATCATAAAGATTTTGGTTCATCGACGGTGAATAAAATGGAGAATGTGTAGGGGGAATCTTCCGGCGGTGAATAAAATGGAGAATGTGTAGTGGGAATCTTCCGGCGCTGGCAAGCGAGACAGGAACGTACGTAGCGACGAACGAAGCGATATGTTCCACGCCAGTAGTAGCAGAGGGACAGGCGGGTGTAGGTTTTTAACACTCCAGCATGGGGACATTGTGGGTCGACATGAAAGGAGGCGCATATGTCTGTGCGGAGACGTCTGGGAATAACTAGGAGCCATTGGCGTCCTTCGGAAAGATAGTTCCATCTGTATAGCAAACCATCTCTGATAACGAAGTGCTGTATTTGACAGCGCGTACCTCTAGGGATGTTTTGCGAGGGAGTTCGACTCAACAAATTGATAAGTGAAGCAATCCAAAGATCTTTTCGTTGCTCCTGTAGCATGTCGCTGACACTAAGTGCAGATACGTCGGGGGTAGGCGAAGACGGCGACTTGTCACTACATCGTAGAAGTGATCGGGACAAAGCATCTGCGTCCGAATGTTTTCGTCCAGATCGGTAAACGACGTGAATGTCGTACTCTTGTAGCCGAAGTGCCCATGGGGCGAGCCGGCCGGTGGGATCTTTTAACGAGGAGAGCCAACATAATGCATGATGATCTGTGACCACGCTGAATGGGCGCCCGTAATAATAGGGTCAAAACTTGTCTATGGCCCATATGATGGCTAGACACTCTTTTTCGGTGACTGAGTAGTTGGCTTCTGCTTTTGTGAGTGCACGGCTGGCGTAAGAGACGACGTACTCATCAAATCCAGGTTTACGCTGGGCGAGCACCGCACCGAGACCAACTCCGCTAGCATACGTGTGTATTTCTGTCGGGGCAAAAGGATCAAAATGTCGCTGTATTGCAGGTGACGTAAGAAGGTGGCGGAGTGCGACGAATGCATCATCACAAGCTGACGACCGACTAGAAAGGTCGCTGTTGCTGGCAAGAAGGTCAGTCAAGGACGATATGATGGAGGCGAAATTGCGAATAAAATGACGAAAATATGAACATAAGCCGAAGAAGCTGCAAAGTTCTTTTAAGGTCTTCGGCTTAGGAAGTTTGGCAGCGGCATGGAGTTTCGTCAGATCTGGAAGTATGCCATCTCTAGATACAACATAGCCCAAAATTTCGAGCGCCAAAGCAGCACTTCTTCACGTTGATTTGTAGACTGGCGGAGGTGAGACAAGTGAGCACTGTCTTGAGGCACTAAAGATGTGTTGAAAAGTCGCTTGAAAATATCACGACATCGTCTAAATAACACAGACACCTCTGCCATTTTAGGCCATGGAGGATGTTGTCGATCATGCGCTCGAAAGTGGCAGGCGCATTGCAGAGCCCAAATGGTGATGATGATGATATATGGTGTTTTTTGGCGCAAGGGCCATTTGATGGCCAAAGAGCGCCAGTTCATGAGACAGGAATGTGGACAATGGTTGTGATTAGCGGCTGTATAAGGGCCATAAAATTCCTCGCAGTAAAGCGGGTAAAAACATACAAGTAATAAAATCATGACTATGCCGTGAAAGGTGTGCGTGGTGTGTATAGGTGACAAAAGTTGGTGATAATGAAAAACGATGGTGGACATGTATGGCATTAGCACAAGTACCTCACACGTTAGTACCCTTGCGTGCAAGGGCCGTGAGGCAAGTGCTTTCCTGTGTAGCCACCGCAGCGAAAACCTCTCTAGAGAGGTCGTGCTACGGTATGCCCGGGTATATGATATGAAAATTATGAATTTCCTTTAAAAACGCTAATAATGATTTGTGACTAAAAAGCGGTTCCCTACCAACGAACATTGCAGGGTGTAAAGGTATATGTTGTCGGTAGGATAGTGGGAAGTGTTGTTTTCTTAGAGTTTCTAAGTGTTTACACTGAATTAACATGTGAAGGACGGTTAAGGATTCACCACATCTATCACATAATGGTGGATCGCCACCAGACAACAGATATGTGTGTGTAGTGTATGTGTGTCCTATCCTGAGTCTCGTTAGTGTTACCTCTGTATGACGCGATTTCGATACGGGCAGCCAATGACCAAGGTGTGGCTTAATAATGTGTAGTTTGTTTTGTGTGTGTGTATTCCCCTTGCTCTGCCAGTAGTCCCCTGAGGTTTCGTTTGAGAGACGGCTTAAGATCGATGGCCGGGATTGATATGGTTGTAGGGGCAGTGCTTTTGTGGACGGATACAGCGAGCTGATCCGCCCTCACGTTGCCTTGAATCTCACGGTGCCCTGGCACCCAACACACTACAACATGTTGTTTGAGTGTGTAGAGTGTGCACAAAATGGAGTAAAGTGAGATGAGGACCGGGTTTTTTTGTTTTTTAAGACTGTGCAGAGCCGTTACCACACTGAGGGAGTCTGTATAAATTACTGCTTTTTGTATGTGTAATTGTTTGATGTGTTTAGCTGCCACAAGTATCGCGTAAGCTTCCGCTGTGAAGATACTTGTGCCTGGATGTAGAGGGCCAGCATCCGAAAAAGATGGGCCGACAACAGCGTAGGACACAGAGGAGTTGGACTTGGAGGCATCTGTAAAGAACTCAGGACGTGTGTATTTGTGTTGAAGTTCCAGAAAGTATGTTCGGATATGGGCAATAGGCACATGTTTTGTAACTTCAAGAAAGGACACATCACAGTCTATAGTCTGCCACTGCCACGGTAGCGGGTATGCTACAGGAGCCATTAAATTGTGTTCAAGTGATACTGCAGTTTCTTCAGCTAGACACTTCAGGCGAACTGAGAAGGGCTGCCTCACCGAAGGCCTGTTTTGAAACAGAGTTGAGCTCGACAAATCGTTAATTGTAGAGTATGAGGGGTGCTCCTTGTCTGCTTTCACCTTAAGGAAATAAACAAAGGACATGTAAGTTCTTTGCAGATGAAGCGACCACTCATTTGACTCAACATAAAGGCTTTCTACGGGGCTGGTGCGAAAAGCACCCGTAGAAAGGCGGATGCCCAAATGGTGCACAGGGTCCAGCATCTTCAAGGCACTTTGAGTAGCTGACTGATAGACAACGGCTCCATAATCTAAGCGGGTGCGAATGAGGCTTCTATAGAGGTTCATGAGACATTGCTTGTCACTACCCCACGTAGTATGTGACAACACTTTTAAAACATTCATGGCTTTTAAACATTTTGTTTTTAGATACTTGATGTGCGATACGAAGGTCAACTTGTTGTCCAAGATTAATCCTAAGAATTTATGCTCCGCATTGACAGACAGACGTTGACCGTTCAACTCAATGTCGGGTTCTGAGTGCATGCCTCTCTTTCGGGAGAACAAGACACACGTGCTCTTTTGTGGGTTCAGTCGGAATCCGTTTTCCTTTGCCCATTTGGAGACCTTGTTTAAACCTAACTGAACCTGTCGCTCACACATTACCAGATTGCAAGATCTAAAGCCGAGCTGGACGTCGTCGACATATGTACAATAAAACATATTGCGAGGGATGGACAAGTGCAAGGAATTCATCTTGATGAGAAAAAGTGTGCAGCTAAGTACACCACCTTGTGGCACGCCTGTTTCCTGAACGAAAGTTTGGGAAAGAACCGTGCCTACTCGGACACGGAATGTCCGGTTTGACAGGTAACTTTCGATTATGTGAAACATTCTTCCGCGCACGCCAAGGTGGGACAGGTCTCTTAGAATTCCGAAGCGCCACGTTGTATCATAAGCCTTTTCGATATCGAGGAATACAGAGAGAAAATATTGCTTATGGACGAAAGCGTCTCTGATCTGTGCCTCGATACGAACAAGGTGGTCTGTCGTGGATCTACTCTCTCGAAACCCGCACTGAAATGGGTCGAGCAAATTGTTTGTTTCAAGAAAGTGTACAAGTCGGCCGTTTATCATTTTTTCGAAGACTTTGCACAAGCAGCTTGTAAGTGCAATCGGCCTGTAACTCGCAGCTAAAGATGGGTCCTTGCCTTCTTTCAAAATGGGAATAACAATCGCCTCTTTCCAGGAGGTAGGAATAGTGCCAGAAGACCAAATAGCATTGTACAAACAAAGTAAGGTTTTTCGGGTTTCGTTTGGTAGGTTTTTTAACATTTCATACATCACACGGTCTGAACCTGGGGCGGAAGTACTGCAGGAGTTTAGAGATGTTTGGAGCTCAGCTAGACTGAAAGCTTGGTTATATGCCTCGTATCTAGTGGATTTGTGTTCGAGTTTCTGCTTTTCTATTCTTGTTCTGTATTTTTGGAAAGTGTCAGTATAGTGGCACGAGCTGGATACCTGTTCGAAGTGTGCACCGAGGAAGTTTGCCTGATCTTCCAAGGTATCACCCTGAGTGTTTACGAGGGGGAGTGTGTGTACTTGTTTTCCTGCTATCCTACCGACCATGTTCCAGACTTTAGCCTCCTGTGTGTATGAATTAACCCCTGATAAAAACTTCTGCCAGCTTTCTCTTCTGGCCTGCCGACACGTCCTCCTGCCTTGAGACTTTATTTTCTTGAAGGTTTCAAGATTTTCGGCTGTCGGTGAGTTCCGAAGCAGCCTCCAAGCTCTGTTTTGCTGTTTGCGCGCGTTTCGGCATTCAGAGTTCCACCATGGCACACGTCGTTTTCCAGGTTGTCCATTTGTTAGTGGGATGCATTTTGTTGCAGCATCAATCAAAAACGCTGTGAAGTAGTTCACAGCAACATCAATGTTCAAAGTACAGATGTCATTCCAACCTAGACTAGCGATAGTATAAAACTGTTCCCAGTCGGCTCTGTTTATTAGCCACTTGGGAACACGTGGTGGGCACTCGGTTACTGTAGTTGTGCTCAAAACTACGGGGAAGTGGTCACTTCCGTACAGATTACTGACGACATTCCACTGGAGTAGAGGGACAAGGGATGGAGATGCTATGCTTAGGTCTATGGAGGAGTAGGTGTTATTAGCGAGATTATAATAGGTTGGTTCTTTTCGGTTTAGGAGACACGCGCTCGACGATAGAAGGAACTGTTCGATCAGTCGACCTCGCGCGTCATACCGAGAGTCACCCCATAGCCTGCTATGCGCATTAAAGTCTCCAAGGAGAACATAAGGTTCTGGAAGTTCATCAATTAAAGAGTGTAAATCACGTTTTTGTAGCTGATAACTAGGAGGAATGTAAATCGTGCAGATTGTGATCAGTTTATCAAAAAGAACCGCTCGAACAGCCACTGCCTCAAGGGATGTTTGGAGTTGTAAGTGTGTGCATGCAATTCCTTGATTCACTATGATGGCAACACCTCCGGATGATGTCATGGCATCATCACGGTCCTTTCGAAAAATAACGTATTTGCGAAGAAAATTTGTGTGTTTTGAATTAAGGTGTGTTTCTTGTACACACAGCATTTTTGGTGAGTGTTCGTGTAGGAGTTCTTGGATGTCGTCAAGGTTTCTGAGAAGGCCCCTGACGTTCCATTGTATAATTTGAGTGTTCATGGTGAATGTAAAATAATGCTGTGTGTACGAAAAGCGAGTGGCTGTTTAGACGGGAAGTTTGAGTCCACTTAACAGGGCCGTCACCAGGCCCTGTTATTTGCTTTTTTGTTTTCTTGGCACGCTCCAAGGAGCCACGCCGCTCTTTCGGCACCAAGGGTGCCGACGTATCTATTGCCTCCTCAGAGGCACTGGGTGCCCGCACATGCGAGCTTGTGGTTCGGAGTTTAGGCCTCGCCTGGTGAGGGGAGGCCTTGAGACCCGAAGACCCTGGAGTCTCCGGCCTCAATTCGCTAGGAGGCGGAGTAGACTGAACTACTGCCGCCTTGGGGGCAGGTGCCACAGTCGTCAGCTCGCTCTGCGCTGGCCGAAGGAGTGGCGAGGGCTGGTGCGGCGTTGCCCCCTGACGCGCCGCATCAGCATATGTAGCGCCATAAAATGGCGACACTCTTCGTCTTGCTTCCTTAAATGTGATGTTTTCTTTGACTTTAAGAGTGATTATTTCTTTTTCTTTCTTCCAGTTAGGGCACGAACGCGAATACGCGGCGTGTTCTCCGTCACAATTCACGCAGTGAGGCGTAGTAACACAGTTATCAGATGGGTGGCCGTGGCTACCACATCTTGCACAAGTTTCCTGACCCCGGCAGTTCTGCGAGCCATGACCAAATCGTTGACATTTATAACACCGTCTTAGATTGGGAATGTAGGGACGGACAGAGAGTTTGATGTATCCTGTGTCTATAGATAAAGGCAGTGTGCTAGATGCGAAGGTGAGTATTAAATGTTTGGTAGGTATTTCTTTGTTGTCTCGTCTGATGACGATTCGTTTCACATCTGTGACATTTTGCTCTTTCCACCCTTCAAGCAGTTCCTGTTCAGACATTTCAAGAAGGTCTGCTTCTGAAACAACTCCGCGTGAGGTGTTCATTGATCTATAGGGTGAAATAGATACTGGGATATTACCGAATGCTATGAGGCTGCCAAGTTTTTCATAGTGGTGTTTTTCAGGTAGCTCAAGGAGAAGGTCTCCGCTAGCCATCTTTGTAACCTTGTATCCTGGGCCAAAGACCTCTGTCAGAGATTTAGCAACAAGAAATGGAGATATTGCTCTGGCTTGTTTTGTTGGGTTTTCGCTGTGCACAACATGGAATTTGGGAAAGCATTGTCTGGGTTTGCTGAAAAATGATATGTCATCGGTGCGTCCCCTCTTAGGCGGGAGACGATCTAGGAGACGGGGAAATGCAGGTGTTCCCATAGTAGTGTACTTTTTGTTCGGCAGCAATGGCGACCACCCACCATGGAGTCCAACCAGGGGACGCTGAAGCACTTAACAGCATAAGGCTGCAGACGCCAGCCGTACATTGCCACTATAACCAAATATAACTACTCAAGGTTGAGTAATTACACAAGGTTAACCCTTGCCGCCATGAAAAATCGGAAGTAAATGGAAGGGAGAAGAAGACAGGACAGATTTAAAGATGAGAAAAGACTAAGATGTAGGAAGAGAGAGATAGGAAAAGGCGACTGCCGATTTCCCCTGGGTGGGTCAGCCCAGGGGTGCCGTCTACGTGAAGCCGGGGCCAAAGAGGTGTGTTGCCTCTGCCGGGGGGCCTTAAAGGTCCAATCACCCAGCGTCGGCTCAACCCCCAGGATCCCCTTTTCCCCGGACACGGCAAAGCCACGCACGGCTAGGTGTGGGAGGGAGTAGAAACTCCCCCGTTAGCTCGGGTCCGTGGTGTCGCTACACACCAAACGCCTACTTGCGCAGGCGCCCCTGCGGGGGAGCCCAAATGGTAATTCGTATAAGCCATCGGGGGTAACGAAAGCCGTCGGGGGTAACGAAAGCCGTCTTAGGGCCATCCTTCTCAGCCATGGGAACCTGCCAATAACCTGAGCGCAGATCTAGTGACGAGAAGAACTTTACACCTTGTAAGCAGTCAAGGGCATCGTCTATGCGAGGTAGTGGGTAAACACCTTTGCGCGTGATCTTATTCAACCAGCGGTAGTAGACGCAAAATCTTATTGAGCCAACCTTTTTCTTGACTAGAACAACTGGGGAGGCCCACGGGCTGTTAGAGGGCTCAATAACGCCGCGCTTCAACTTGTTGTCAACTTGTACCGCGATTATACGACGCTCAGATTCCGATATCTGATACGGATGCTGACGTAAAGGAGCGTGAAGGCCAGTGTCGATTTGGTGAGATACTGTGGAAGCACAGCCTAAAGTCAGTTGCTGGTGGTCGAAGCTAACGTGGAAGCCCTCGACGAGGGCGATGATGTCGGCGTGCTGCTGGGCCGTAAGGTTGGTGTCGATGCAGCGCGAAATTGCGTCGGTGAATGATGGGGAAAAGGGTGAAGCGGAGCAATCAACAGCGTCAATAGGTAGTGTAGTCGAGTGGTCAGGAACTACACGTACACTCGAGGGATCAATGTCATCGGCAAAGCTGAGGTACTCTCTGCACAGTAACTTGGAAGGCGAGCGAAACGGATTTGAAACATAAATTGCACTTGATCCATCGTGAATGCTCAGAACGGCGAAAGGAATCAAGACGCACTTGCTGTGGAAAGCGGTTTCAGAAGGCGTAAAATGAACAATGGAGTTATTATAGACATCACAGAAAAGCGGAACTAAGGCGGGTGACAACGTGGGTTTAGAAGTGTCAGCGGCAACGAAAACTTTTGCAGGTGAAAGGGGCAGTCGAGTGAAGCAGCGTCGCATAATGGCGAGAACTCGAGTTCGGCCCAAGCATAGCCGATGACGGCATGATGAGTGCAGAGGAAGTCCCAGCCTAATATAATGTCATGGGAACACTGCGGGAGCACTACAAACTCGACGGCATAAATAACGTCAGCAATAACGACACGTGCTGTGTATGCAGCAAAAGGGCGAATTGTTGCTCGCTCGCAGTGCTCAAAATGAAGTCGTGAAGAGCCATTGCGACTTTTTTTAGTCGACGGTAAAGTTTCTCAGTCATTATAGACACTGCGGCGCCAGTATCAACCAAAGCAAAAACAGGTATACCTTCAAGAGAGACATCAACGAGGTTGGACGGTGAAAAGCAAGGTCTTGTGGAGTTTGAAAGATTTGCAGTTCGTGCCCCCGGAACTGCGGCTCCTAGTTTTCCTCAGGGACAGGGCGAAGTCGACGTAGCATAGGGGAAAGGGGACAACGTTGAGGTGAAAGCGACTGGTGTCTGTTGAAGTTCTGGCGTGGTGAAAATGTGTCCATGGTGGCAGGCTCAGGTCGTGGTAGGAAATAGTAAGTGTTGGGCCGGACGTCGTCACGCAGGAAAAACTCACGCGGTCAACGAAACCGCGTCACGTGACCCGCAATTCCACAGGTGAAGTATATGGGGCAATTCTCTTGAGTGTGCCAAGGGTTCTGGAAGCGCGGTGGTGGTGGTCGGGAAAAAGGACGGGCAGCCTGTTGCATAGGCTCAGGCGATACGACAAAGGGGAGCGTGGACGTAGGCATTCGCGACATAGAAACGCGGGCGTTTGCGACAGGCGGACGTCGGGTTCCATTCAGTGCTTCGGCATAGGTGATTGCAGCAGCCACAGGTGGTGCGTGAACTGTTGGTAGCACCTCGGACAATTGCTCCTGGACGACTCAGTGTATTGATGGCGCTAAAGTAGATGGGGCACCTTTGGAGGTATAAGGCACGAGGGACAACTGGCGTGCGACCTCTTCTCATACAAATTGCTTGATCTCGAGAAGCAAAGTTGTGTGGTCTACAGCAATGCCAGCCGACATTAAAGTGGAGATTGTTGCACATGGCGAGCTGGCACGACGAGTGGTGCAACGCTGTTTCCAGAGCTCGTCATAGCTCTGACAAAGTTGGATCACTTCCACTATCATTTGCGGGCTCTTGGCGACAAGCATATGAAACGCGTCGTCAGTGACGCCTTTTAAGATGTGTTTCATCTTCTTGGCTTCTGTCATGGCCGAGTTGACACACCGGCAAAGGTCAACCACATCTTTGATATAACTGGTGTAATTTTCACCATTCTGCTGAGCCTTAGTATGCAAGCGCTGTCGGCCCGTAGTTTGCGAAGCGTTGGAAGGCCAAACAAGTCCGCAAACGCTGTTTGGAAGGCCGACCAGGTGGGAAAGTCTCTCTCGTGATTATGGTACCACAGACTGGCGACGTCGGTCAAATAAAACTGGACGATGGTAAGCTTGTGCGCATCGTCCCAGTTGTTGTGTCTGCTCACCCGGTCGTATTCGTCGAGCCAGTCTCTTTCACGTCCTTGTCATCGGTTCCACTGAAGGTAAGTGAATTGCGTTGCCGAAAGGAGCTGAGATAGACAGAAGTTGTAGTAGTTGGAGCCGAGGCAGCCGCCTGCTGATTGTCGTCCATGGACATAGTAGCAACTAGAGGCAATGTACTGTTTCGCAATTCCAGGATTATGCGTTACCCCGTACCTCCACCAATTAAAAGGAGGCATTTTAGAGCGGCACTCTATTATATAACAGGAGAGCGGCCACGACAAGTCAAGTGATAATGGCAGAAACAGCCTGGGCACAGAGCCAACAAAACGTCGTCTTCTTCACAGACCGAGTGATACCCTCGGCCTTTCTGAGTAGCACTTATCTCCACTATAACAGAAATTAGTAATTGGTCCTTTTGCTTAAAACCAAATTCGTACATCATGAAACTTGCAGTGATTAGAAGAACTGTATTTAACTTTGACACGTTCATAAACGCAAACTGTTGCCATGGTCGAGAAACAGAACTGAGATACCAGAATGCTGGGACACCATGCTTTGACAGCAAGATCCCAGTTCACTGCAGCATGCATAATTGTTGATAAAGTTAGTCAACTTTGTGGTCAGACTGAACTTTAATTAAAATAAACCCCCAGCAGGAGCTTTTATAGAAGCATATAGATCTAGAAGTAGTGCAGTTTCTGTGAAACATATAAACTATAATGAACTGGTCTATCCAAGCACAAACCCATGTAATGCTCACTGCAGTTAATGGAATCAATCAAATAGCTTGGCCTCTAGCTTCGCCTGCTACAGTTGGAAGCTATGTTACTGCACTCAATAAAGTAATCTTGTTATATGGTGCAACAATAGGAAACTTCATTTACACAGTATGGGCCTGTGCAAATTGTTTGGTAGAGTTGCGCCTAAGCAACACTTAAACTACACAGTATACTAGCCAGTATGCTCCAGTGACCATTCGGAATTACGGTTAATTTAATATCACTTGTAACGATTTCCGGTGTTTTCTTTCTTTTATTTTTCTGAAAGACAGCCGGAACAATGCCTTGGTGCATGCTCGCCTAAATTATGAAATTTTTGCAATAATGTAACAAGTTCTGCCTTTTGGAGCGGTTTGGCAGAATCGGCACAGCTATCCCATCACTGCCACAGCGAACTTTCATTGAACAAGCAGTGAAATGTTACTCAAATCTAATAAATGCTCTTAACAAGCTGGAATATTGTGAGAACCTGCCAACGTGAAAGTGAGTTCAAAGTCATAGCGGTTGCTGAAGCCATTTGTATCTTTCATACTCTTGAATTTGCAAACAACTACACTCAAACCTCAATATAACTAAACCAGATATAACGAAATACCGGTTGTAATGAAGTAAATTAAGCCTAGTCTTGCAATAAATATAGTGTTAAGAGTATACCTCTATAACAAATTTTCGGATATAACAAAATTATTTTCATGTAAGATGCAACTTTGTTATAATGAGGTTTGAGATGACCGAGTCCAACACACACAGTGCGTATTGACGGCAGTGAACAGAATTCCATTGCACCACCTGTAGTACCTAGCCACATGTATATCAGGGGGTACTAAATAAAGCCCACGTTTTGTACGCACTGACATTCAGTTAGGAAAATTCCGCTACTCATCCCTGCTTGCAATGACGTCATGAAATGCAGAATTCTGTAGCGGTCTAAGAATGAAATGTTGTCGCAGACTGCAGAAGTCCAAATAAGCATAGAAGGTTCTTACTTCGTCAATGCGTTCCTTCGTCACCTCAGGAACGAGGTATGTGAAACCGGTGCCAACAAGCTTGCTCCCGTCCAAGCACAGGCTCCGGTCTGATAGAAGCTCCTGGAAATGAAAAACATACACAAGGGTGTAGAAGAGCTAAAGAAGCCGTTTTTACAAATTCACTCAAGATGTAAATGAAAGAAAAACATAGGATCTGGACCCACAACCATCGCAAAGTACATTAACTTGGCCTCCACGAGCAGTCTTTTTTCCTCCATCCAATTTCACATTTAGTTTGCTTTAAATGTGGCGAGTCATCACATATGCCGTGTACAGCCTTCATTCCCCAATCTACAGCAGATGCAATGGTGCAGAAAGAAGAGTGCTTCTCCTCCTCTAGACTAGCAGTGGATTCACTTGTTAGTTTGTTAGTTGAGCGCCAGATATATGTATTAAATGCACACGCACGAAAATTGCGACTGCATGTAATTGCTACTAGATTTAGTGCAAAAAAATATATATAATATATTAGATTGAAGAAGCAGGTCGGCATTTCATCTTGTATCCGTATAAATTTCCTTTTTGTGATAAATCTGGTAATAACGATGTTACACCAACTAGTCCAACAGCAGGAATGGGTGCAAGGGCAGGTTAATGTAATTGATTACACTTCTGATTGAGGTAGCTGTAACCGGTTACCTTTATTTCTCTTTTCTGTGTAATGAGTAAAAGTATGCCAAATGTACATGTGGCCCACGGTTCCCCTTCTTGGAAGGAACGTGTAGCGAGTACGGGCGCCAAGGGTGTAGACAATTTTTTTTTTTTTGGGGGGGGGGGGGGAGGGGGTTGTAAGTTTTTTGTTCTGAAGTGGGGGCTTGGCAGGCAGATGTGGTCGAGTGTCACTTTGTGCTCTGTATAGACTATTTTACCTAAAACATAAGGGTGTAGCAGTCATCTTGGGCTGTGACATTTTCTTATTTCTGTATAATGTGACGAAAATCAATAAGATCATGAAACATGGTATCCACTAACCCAACCGTTATCATGCTTATGCGTCCAGTGTAGCACTGTTTGTTTAGTTGTTAAAGATAGAAAACAAAAATACGACAGCACTGAAATCCATTTATAGAGAAGTCTATACCATGGGAAAAATTACACCATCTCCCCGAAGGGGACCATAGGGTGATGCGGAGCATCATAGTTGTGCAGCGCAAGCAGTTAGTTTTTACAATGAAGAAACTCGCTAGCAGACGCTGCCTGTGTCGGCTTTGTGAGACACTGTGAGGAGGAATGCCTAGAAGAGAGGGCCAGGAGCACTCATTTGGTTCGAGCTCACATGGTATGCACTGAAAGAGCCCCGCCCAATCTCAATGAGTCGGCCCATAGAAGCTGCGTGAAGATTAGTAAACCGCAAAGCTATCGGGAAGTGTGGCGCTGATGTCTTGGAAAACTGGAACCCTCCCATCCCTTACAACGAACTGACAAAGCATTTTTACCTGGCGCAGTGACAATATCCACCACCACACAGAAAACTAAGAAGAGCTAAAGCTCTAACACTCAGGCTTCTTCAAGTCGGGGTGTACACTATTCTACAAGATACTGTGGCGGTGCCCCGCATTATGCTGTGGTGAAGTCATTACGCCGTCCAATTGAGGGGCTGTTTTTACCAGCTCCGAACTCGAACAACAGTTATGGGCAGTCCAACGGGACCGGCACGTAGCAGTGAGACTTGGTCTTTCTGTTATGACGTGGTAGCGGCCCCCCTCGTGCTAAAGCGCGTTCCAAAGGACCAAATGAAGTGCATCCATTCATCCATCTATCAAATCATATCTGGGATAGATACAGCCACTATTTAGAACGATTTGTCTATGCCACATTGCCTTTATATGAGGCTAACACAAAAGCGAATGCACTAAGAAATAACATGGTTTTGTTTTAGACCACAGTGCCCTTTTTATATCTCAGACCCTACCGCCACCAACTTTGCTTGCTTCAGTAATTTTCTTTGAACATTGTGCTTAAAGCAAAGTGCTAGTTTATTGCCAGTGGGCAGTTCATGAAAATACTACAATGATTTGCCACTTTTTCTTATCACCATTCAAAATTTCTTTAGAACAGACTTCAGTTTTCGAGAGGTTTGAAGCAACATACGCAAAACCACAGAATGGGCCAAAAGCCTACCGTAAACTGCATGGAAGATATTAGAAGAGTGAGCAGGTGTGTTGCATGAAGGTTAGCGACTACAAGGCGTGTGCACTCAAAAGTAGCAGAGGTCCACAGCTGCTGCTTTTGCAAAAATTTCTAGACTCCGTCGAGTGTGAGCGGAGTTGCACGGGCTTGTCGCACGCTTCAAGCACTTTCCTTTTGTACCAGCGCGCATGCTGAAAGCTACGGAGAGGAATGACAAGTGGGCAAGAAAATGCGTCTCGTAGTGCGCGTTATGACCTTGAGCACTTCCTGTTCTCATTTTTATTCAATTGGGTGGCTTACATTTAGTGCGATCGCAAGCCCATAGCGGCATTCTATGGTGGCCACGGTAACTATGAAGCGCACAATGCTCCAACAAGTCAACGTCTGTAGACTCTGGGTATATCGTGCAGTAATCTGAATATATGGCATCATTTGTAGAGAGAAGAGGGAGTGAATTCTAACTAACCAAGAATTCATTGTAAATTCCAGGTCATGTGCTATGCTATAATGTTTGGCTCGTGTGTTCCCAGAAGCATCGACACTAGATTGGTAGCGTTTCATGACCATTCTTAAAAAAGTGTTGCAGGGCCCCAAGGGCTTAAAAGAAAAAGAAAACAGAGGCAGATTATGGAGTGGAACATGTGTGACCGTTCGTCGCTCGTCTAAAAGTGATACTAAGTCCTGGCAGTTTTTGACAAAGTAGCGGCACCCGCGTCGCTTTGCTGGCCTATGATGTGCAAGGCCACAGGCCGAGGATCTTTTGGTCTGTGAATGGTCTAGGGGCTCACCTGACAGAGGTATGGAGACAGTGGCGTGTTGCTGATGTTGTCTTTGACGCACGCTTCTGCCCAGGGAGCCAGGTGCTTCTCGTTTACCTGTTCCACTGCATGTTGCATGTCGGCCTGCACGTGGTTACAGTGAGAGAGATAACCAGAGTTAGAGAAAATGGATCGTCAAAATACACATTTCAGGAAACTGGTACCAATAACATCAAAGTTCATGCTTGCATTAGCACATTATATTAAGAGAAAGAGAGAAAAGAAACGTTAATTCATATTTAGGCTGTTTACAGTTATGGAGGGTGGCCTCACTGGCTATGGCGGCTCGCCAGGCCTAGTGAAGGGTTACCAGTTGACTTACAATTTTCAGTTCCGTGAGCCACACTTCTCCTGACCAGCACAGGCGAGCTGGAAGCCTCCGGGAATAGTGTGCAGTGATAACCAGAGCATATTTTATTGTTCTGGCTCATTACATTGTATTGTGTTTCTCTGGTTTATACGGGCAGTTGCTGTATGCGAGGAATATTGGTCAGCAGCGAGCTTGGAAAGTTTCTTCCACATTGTTTTCCTTTAGATGCAACTTGTTTCTCATCAAAGCCGCCGTCGTGGAGTCCCAGTCTCTTTCAGAAGCTGCGTCTGTGACACCACGTGCAAGCCATGTATAGGGAAATGTCAGTGTTGGACGTGCTTGCGATGAGCCTCCATTTGGAGAATGAGCATTTAGGCACACATTGGAAGTGAATTAAAATATATTCAAAAAGATTTCAGAGTCCGAACGTTCCTGTGGAGTGTCTTTGCATACAGAGGAAACCCACATGACGCTTGCTATAGCTTTGTGGCAGCCTCCGGGCATAGTGTGCAGTGGTAACCGGAGCACAACATCTTAGTGTAGGCTCGTTACATTGTATTGTGCTTATCCTAACTAATATGTGAAGAGCTGTATTCAAGAGATTATTGGTCAGCTGCGAGCTCAGCAAGTTCAAATTTGATGGCACCACCCCATTAAGAGCATCGGCTTGTGCACAGTTGACACTTGCAGCACTCTGTTCAAAGCATGCTTCAAGTGTCGACCTGTGACAGTTGTTCATTAGCACTCATCCTGAGTGCGTCCTTTTCGTGCGTCTTTTGTGCTTGAGCAGCACGTTGCATGTATAGAGTTGCTTGCCCCATAGAGTTTCCTAAAAGTGACTAGAGGGAACTCTGGCGCTGCGATCGTTTAGCGACCATGGGAATGATATAGTACACACATTTGCGTAGTCTGATTCTGATTCTTCATTTCAGCATTCATTTACAACAAATGCTAGGACAGGAGCAAAAAAGCCGCTATCATAGCGGCTTGACGAAGGCCCCTGCCCCTACAGAATTTGGCAGGAGACAACACACATACTCAGAAACTGAAATGCATCTATATACAAATTATCTTTCGAGAAAAAAAATATAATCAAACTAATAAAACACTGAAATGTGTGTTACAAATTGACAGCACAACAAAAGGTTTCCTTTTTTCCTTACACAGAAGACACTTCTTTTTTTAGAGATTGGTTCACAACGTTTACAAACACAGTCGTAGAAAATATGCATCATGGTGAAACCACACACATTTTCAAGTACATAAGAGCATGTAGAAAGGCTTTCACACACACCACAAAAATAAAAGATATACCATACCTAAGACACAAGAAAGAAAAAGCAAGCGCACTATGTGGCATAAAATTACTCACATAAAGCCACACGGCTAAGAAAATACTGCTTTAACATTCGACGTGAAGTAGTACTTAAATTAATGTTTTCCCCCTCAAGATCGTTAAAGAGTAATGATATACGGTACAGTAGCCGGTCTCTTCCATGATTGGTTCGCGAAAAGGGGACAGCCCAAGTTTCACACTCTCTGATATCATAATTGAGTTGATGTGGTTTGTTTAACTTACAAAGATAAATAAATGCACCATGGCCTCGTTTAATGTTTTCTTTATACTTCATGGCAAGGTTAAACTCATAATGGTAACGAAATGGGAGAACATTAAACTGAGCAAATAATGGACTTGTATGGCTGCAAGTCTTCGTACTTGCAGGCGGCAAATCGTACTTGCGGCTTCGTTTACTTGCTGTGTTTCGGTTTTGTTTTGAAAGAAAAATTTAACCCTTTTGAACTTCATGTCCCGATTTAGATAGGTAAGTTTAAAGAATAAGGTGGTGAAGCGCAACCGCTGAACATTTTCTGATTTTTGTTTCGTGAGAAAACAGCTTCAAGCCACACGAACACATATGTAGCCAAAAGCAGGCCTAGAAGTACAAAGATAAGACAAATGTGTGTATTACCCATCATTCCCATGCTCGCTGAAGCGCCATGCGCTGCAACTCCCTTAGACACTAGCACCAGAGTTCCCCCTAGTGTATATTAGGAAACTCTATGGCCTGCACTTCGTGTGATATTCTAATTTCTTGCTATCACATTCACTGCTTCGCCCTTGCCACGAAACACTTTTATTTTTTCACATGCATTTTTGCAAAATAGGACCATGTGCATCTGCGCCGTATTACTGCGTTGGAAATGGGGAGTTTGACAGGTTGGCACACCGATCTACCCCATTAAGAGGTCGCAATGGGAACGTGAAAGTGCACAGCTAAGAAAATGCAAGGATTTTTCAAAGACGGCAGGAAATTCCAGGACTTTCAAGGGCCTCGAAAATGCATTTTTTGAATTCAAGGGTTTTCAAGAATTTCAAGGACACACCCTGTTTTTGAGGTACCTGCATAGAAAATCAGATAGTTGACCGTGAAGTTCTGTACTTACTGTATCAACTGCTTTCAAGTAACCAAGAACGAAAGAGAAGGAGAGAGAGAATTTAGTGTGGGGTACTCTTTTAGCTGAGCCTTCTTTGTACGTCACCACAAATACTCAGGACGCACTTTATGGGAGTAACGGTTAGCATACGATATTGGCAAACTGGGTATCCATTCACCGCCACAAAGCTTTACATCCACAGCAGGAACACGCGCTCTCTACATTGATGCAATGGTCAACAGCACAATCTGAGCTTCAATGTATCATTCATAGCACTTGCAGTTTGGCACTTTGAACTATGATGTTTCGTGCAGTGTGTTAGAAAATATTGGTAAAGCTCAGTTCCGTGGAAATTCGTGAAGTGCCAATTGAAGAACAATTTTTCAGAATCATTTCCAGACAAAGCTACTTATCTAGTATGCCATATATGCTGTGCTGAATGATTTAGACCAAAAAACAAAATGGAACCTCGCTGTAAAACATGCACACAATATTGGGGCCTTTGAACAGTGTGTTAATTCCTGCGTTGCATTATAAAAGATGAGGCTTGATAATGTTTGACTGTTCAAAGTAAAATGGAGAGGTTAGATTGAATTTACACCTACTGGCCATAATACCCCTCGCACATCAGCATACCAAAGGTCCTTTTAAAGGGTACTGACACAAATTTTTGGCCTCGCGTATTTTTACTACAATATGTTGCTGGGGGCCTGTTAATCATAACATGGTACATCGTTTTCTACAATGCACTACAGATAACTAAATTAATTATAGGCTCTCGTAAAGAAAACATGATCACTCTGACGTCGATCCTTGCCCACACAGGCCCAGTCTACCCATGCTTCCCCAACCTCAATGAGGTCACCCACTCCCTTGCACGAAGCCTTGTCAACCGCGCTGGAACTACTGGAGACGAGATGGACACTAGGGACAACCTGACTACCTACAATGATCTGGTTAAGAACTTTTACCTCAGACGCCAAGCCTTCCCTCCACCTCACCCCAAGCTCAACCAGGCACAGGCCACCACTTAGCGTCTACTTCAAACAAACACGTATCCCTCACCTGCCCGCCTTCAGCCTCATATTTCCGAACGTGTACACAACATCCCACTGCCGATGCTGTGGCGCTCACCCGGCTACGCTTCCACATATGCTGTATGAATGCCCGGCAGAGTACAGACACTCTAACGCCACAACCCCTTTGTCGAAGCTTCATGAGGCTCTGTGGAGCCCCGCTCTTGCCGACCAAACCTGGGCGACCCAGCACCCCCATGAGGCATCGTCGAGGCAAGCCCTTGATGTCCCCTCATGGGAGGCCTAGGCTCGGCCACCTACACCTGCTGGTTTCTTATAATAAAGTTTATTCCTCCTCCTCCTTTTACCAATCAGTCTCAGTTTCGATTTAAGGGAGCTCCAAAAAAAGATAAGCCGCCGGGCGCATCTATCACCACCCATTGTGTGCAACCCTCGACCACGTCAGCACACAGAACTGTGACACGTTTCCGCATGGTCTGAATCAAGAATTTCTTTCGAATGGGAAACAGGACTGCAGTGTCAACAAACACAACAAACACATGCATCGTGGCCACGGACTCCCGAGCAGCCGCTGAGGAGTACTCTGCTGGAGAAAATGCAGCAAAAAAAAAAAAAAAAAGAATTGCAGCTATGATGCCACCGTAACTTGTTGCATTGACAGCAGTATGGTGACGTAAGAGAAGTAAGGAGATAACTGTGGATAACTCATGGTGTAAATATTATGAGGTGCTTGATTACACATGCAAACATCAAAATCCACATAAAATACCTCCCAAGTTATGTTCACTGTTGATATTTTGCAGATGATATACACATGTTCATGAGAATTGATCTCGCAGGCTATCTCGGCCGTGAAATTTTCTGTCAGTATCTTTTTTAAAGTTGAGGGGCAAAGAAAATTCAAAGCAACATTAGCTCAAAGGCAAATCGGTGCTACATGGTTCTGCTTAAACGTTTAACCGCAACTACTATGCACCTATGGTGCTTGTGTCGTTTCAAAGTGACTAAAGAAATATAAGCTCTAAAATGCCCACTTTTTTTTCATAACCAATTTTTTTCAGTTCATAGTCAATAGTACTGATAACTAAGTTGCATTTTATTGAGACATCAGTCCCCCAAATATGGAAATAATGGTTGCAGTGATGGCCACAATGTCCACCATGCAATGCAATGTATCTTGCAACGTCCTTCACTACAATATTTTGCAGCTATTCTCGACCAATTTTCAGCCTCAACGCTTCTAAAGATTACAGAGATGATAAAAATCGCTCCATCTTCTTCCTGATTTAGACAGAGGCTTTCGCTTGGCTGCTGGTTGCGTGGAATTGCAGTCACTCAGCGCTTATTGTGGAAATCTTTTGAATACTACAGCAAGCATGCAGATCAAACAAAAGCTGCGAAAGAGATGAGACAAAACTGCCTCGATGCGCAGCAGTCAACCACAATGTTTTCAATGACACTAATGTGTTGCTGCTACAGAGCTAGAGCTGACCAGCTATGTTGAATTTCTGGTTCATACAGTGGAACCTTGTTGTACGTTCCTGCTTCATACGATTTTTAGACTCTTAGATTTGATGATTTGATATGTGGGGTTAAATGTCCCATAACCACGATAAGATTATGAGAGACGCTGTAGTGGAGGGCTCCGGAAATTTCGACCACCTGGGGTTCTTTAACCTGCACCAAAATTTGAGCACACGGGCCTACAGCATTTCCGCCTCCATCGGAAATGCAGCCGCTGCAGCAGAGATTCGATCCGGCGACCTGTAGGTCAGCATTTCCCCACTCTTAGGCTCAGCACTACTAGAAACTGAGGTCTGCAGCCAGAAGGTGTGCAAAAAAAAAAAGGACCTTTCGTCTTCTTGTGAGGTGCCATGAGACAGGCAGCCAGTGTGCAGCGACGGTGACTTCTCTGCACAGCAATTTCCCTCCTCCCCCTCCACACAGTTTAGCTTAATGGTCCCCTCAGCGTCTTCGAATAACTCAATCATCCCCTCAGTGTCTTTTCTGAATCGCTCGATCGTCGCTCTCCGTCAACCACACACCAACCTGAAGGGGGGGGGGGGGGGGCTCTAAAAGATTTCGACAGCCAGCGGTGATGCCGGGTGTCTAAACCACAATTTCGCTGAGCATTACAAATCCTACATCCGTAACACTGTAAATAAAATGCACACTCATTCCACACACGCTTGTTCAGATCCCATTGCTGCAACAACAGCCGGGAAAACACTGCAGAGCTAACAATGTAGCACAAATAATGGAGGCTGTCACTCCTCTAGTCCACCACATTTCGGTACGCAACTTTTGAAAGCCCACCTACGGCTGCCACCACACAACACGCTGTGCCACAGACCAGGCCAACACCACCAACGTACCGAATAGATATGGCCGCTGTGACGTCATTAACTCCACTGTCACAAACAAGCGCTCAAGAAAGGGCGCGCCGCCAAATTCTCGCGACCAAGCACCGGAGAGACACCTCAAGGTCAACGATGAAGAAGAAAACAAGCATCCAAAGACTCCACGGGCGTGCCGTCTCTCTCCTCTCGGAAGCGTAGGTTCGCCGACGAACCTCCTCACATCGGCGGCCGAGCAAGCTCTGGAAGGTTCTCGAGGGAAAGGGGCGTGGTGATGCAGAGTTTCGTCATGTGTCGCGGACGGCCTTCGAAACATCTCGCTATTTCCCCAACCTTGGCGGCGCATCGCGCCGACGGAAACGATGAGAATTTTCTGGGATCTAGCGCGAAGGGTATTTAACCGAGCAGCAGAGATGGGAGATGAGGAGAAGAAGGAATTTCACCCCAGTGTGCGTAGCTTGTTTCCGCCGTGTCGTCGGCGAAACCTTTTGTCCTCAGTGACAAAGGAGAAGAAGGAATGTTGCGCTAGTGTGCGTAGGGTCTTTTCGCCGTGTGGGCGAAGCCTGTTGCCCTCAGTGACAAAGGAGGAGAAGAGGATTTCCACCTGAGGGGTGAAGACTCTAGCTACAGGCAGGAGTGTGTGTCTACCGCCAGCGAGCGAAGACGCGTGGCAACAGCTGCGCGTGGGAAGCCGACGTGTTACCGGCGAAGAAGTTTGGTGCTTGGAGAGAGGCCAATTGAAGACGCGAGGTTTCCTGGAAGAGAAACTTCGGGGACAGCGGAACGACAACAACGCTTGACTTTGAGTGAGTGATTCTCGGAAGAGTATCATTCAGACTTTTGTTCCAAGGACTTTGGACTGAATATGAATAGGTTTTCGAACTCTTTAGTCTTTAAGTGTCTTAGTTGTTCGATGCATGCGACTGCATTGTAGTGTATATTGTTGTTTGTGTCTTGTTTCGACTGTAGCTGATTGTACTGTGTAGTACGTTGTTTGATTGGTGACATATCGTATTCAACTATCGTCGAGTGTGCATATTTTTGTATCGATTTGATCTGCCGTAATTGAGAATATAATTTTGTTTTGTTTATCAACTCTCGGCTTTGACCTGTTCTTTGGGCCAGAGCCGGCGTCTGCTGACGCGCCAAATAGGACCACTTCTAAATTGTCCAAGCTTTCGTGGTGCTGTTCGAGGGGCCGATATTTCGGTCCTCGGAATTAGCCCGGCGATCGCCTCTCTAATTAACGGAACCCGTGACATCCACACTTTTCTCCCAGAGCATATTCATTTTCGGTTCGCTCCACCCATCCTGCTCTCTATTGACATCCATATTTTTTTTTCTTTCTGGATGATTCTGCGTACCAGCGGGTTGCAGGAACCTGCCAGGACAACTTTGTTCTAAAAGACATCTGGAAGGTTTCTGGCTATTGTATCGTTTAGCTCAGAGACAAGACGACGATGAACACGTGGCTGGGCCTCGCCATGACGAAAGACCCCTGGCCGTTTATTTGCTGGGCTTAAGTAGCCGCGCTCACAGCGGGGAAGGGGGAAAGAAAGAAAAGGAAGGAACGTAAAGCGCACGAAACGGTGGAGAGGAGGAGAAGACGATATCGCCTAGGGCGAATGCTGATAGCAGATAGTCCGGTCTGTTACATCTTCTCTTCACACATTTTCAAAACACTGATTTCTTTTGCACTCATTTACTTGATGGAAGGATGGCCCGTAGTGAAGGCGCTTCGGTTCGCTGCGCTGGCGTCCTGACCTGCGCAGGCCAGCCGGTGGGCTTCCTGGAGTGTCTGGAGAAGTGGTGGCGCTATAATCTTCTTCTGGCTGAGCTGGTTGCACCTGGTGACACCCCAGTGGGTTGTCCGGCGTGATGTTGCCGCGGTGTCCATCACTGAACTTCGTCGGGGGCCTCGTGTCGGGGTTCGGATTACCCTCGGGGCTGACCTTGTCGTTGAAGTTTTCGTCCGTTCGCAGCAAGTGTTGTCGGTTCCGTCTCAGGAGCCCATGGTCTTCCGTTCTTACCACGTATGATCGTGGTGCAGTCTCTCGTACCACTTTCGCTCGGCGTGACCAGCTTCCATGTTTGATCCGGACCACATTTCCGGCTTCCAAGGGTGGTAGTGGCCTGCCTCGGGAAGACTGTCGCTGTTTCCATACGGGTATGCCTCCGTCGACGTTGTATTCTGGAAGAGTGGCGTGCAGGCGACGACCTTGCAGTAGTTCTCCGGGTGAGTGACCGCTGTCAAGGGGAGAAGATCGATAAGCCAACAGACCAAGCCATACATCACCCCGAGACTCGTGGGTTTTCTTTAGAATACGCTTCACGATCTGTACCCCCTTTTCAGCTAAGCCATTTGATCGTGGGAACTCTGGACTTGAGGTGATATGCTCGAAGTCATATCGGCGCACGAAGGACGCGAACTCTCGCGATGCAAATTGAGGCCCGTTGTCGGTGCAAACTTGGTTGGGAATGCCGTATCGCGAGAAGATAGCAGATATCTTGTCGATTACTTCCGCCGCCGTGGTACCTCCGAGTTTCTCGACGTCGGGAAAGTTGGAATGGGCATCAAACACAACTACGTAGTGTTCTCCAGCGAATGTAAATAGGTCTATGCCTACGCGATGCCACGGTCGGTCGGGCGTTGGCTGAAGCAGGAGGGGTTCACTCGGTTGACTGTATGCGTACTTTCGACATACGCTGCACGTTCGCGCTCGTCGCTCAATGTCACTGCTCATTCCCGGCCAGAAAACCAGTCTACGGGCTCTAGCTTTGCACTTGTTCATACCTAAGTGGCCTTCGTGAATTCGCTCAAGAATTTCCGCACGCATTGATTTAGGCACCACAACTTTGCAACCCTTTAGCACCACTCCATTGACCACGGATAGCTCTTCCGCATACGGTTTCAGTACACCGTCTATTGCAATGCCATCTTCCATTTGTTTCATGGTGCGGCTGAGAAGCGGATCTTCGAGGGTTTCCTTCTGCAGCCGCAACATAGTCGCTTTGCTTATGATGCTGGTGACTACTTGCGTTGTGTGGACGTCCACGTCCTCGACTTGGTCGCCTCCACCAGTTGGTAGTGCAGCCCGAGACAGCAGGTCTGCGAGTAACAGGTCCCTACCAGGTACAAACTGTAACAAAAAATCGTATTTCATAAGACGGATGAAAAACCGCTGTATCCTGGGTGGCATATCTGCAATGTTCTTTTCGGCAATCGCAAGTAATGGCCTGTGATCAGTTTCTATCGTAATGCTTCGTCCATACACGAACTGATGAAATTTTTCACAAGCGAAAACAATTGCCAGTGTTTCCTTTTCTATCTGGGCGTATCGCTCTTCACTCGGCGTCAGCGCTCTTGAGGCGTAGGTCACTGGGCGCCAGTCATCCCCGTGTCTTTGCAATAAGGCAGCGCCAATACCTGTTCCTGAGGCGTCCGCAGTTATCTTAGTGTTTCTTTTTCATCAAAAAGAGCCAGCAATGGAGGATTAGCAAGCGCTGCGCAGATCTGGTCCCATTCGCGCTCATGGGCTGTTGTCCACTCAAACACCGATGCTTCTTTCACCAGGCTACGCAGCAACGCCGTTTTATCACTCAAAGCTGGCAGGTATTTCCGAAAGTAGTTCACAACCCCGAGTAGTCTGCGCACACCCTGTTTATCTTTTGGGGCTGGCATGGCACGGACGCTTTCGATTAGATCGGGGTCCGGACGAATTCCGTCTCTTCCGATAACGTCGCCAAGGAATGCAACCTGCGTGGTGCCGAACACGCATTTAGCTGGATTAAATGTCAGCCCTTCCTCTTGCGCCCGCCTTAGTACTGCGATGACGCGTTCGTCGTGTTCTTCCTTTGAGTCGCCCCATATTAAAACGTCGTCTACGTAGACGCGCACTCCCGGCAGCCCTTCGAACATCTCTGTTAGAGTCTTTTGAAACACCTCGCTGGCTGAGCAAATTCCGAAAGGCAGACGCAAAAAACGGTACCGCCCAAATGGTGTCGCAAAAGTGCATATTCGTGAAGTGGCCTCATCTAAAGGAATCTGATGAAAGCCGGCATTAGCGTCGAGCCGGGAGAAATATTGTGCTCCTGCCAGCTCGCTCTCTATGTCCTCTCTTGAAGGGATAGGATAGTGCTCCCGCTTAATGCTCCTGTTCACTGCTCTAGGGTCCATGCAAATGCGAAGGGTACCATCCTTCTTGTGCACAACTACCAGGGGGCTCACCCATTCAGTTGGTTCATCCACCTTGACGATGATCGAGGCCTTTTCCATTCGTTGCAGTTCTTGTCGCAGGCGTCCTTTCAATGCTATGGGTACTCTGCGGGCAGGCTGCACGACTGGAACGGCATCCTCTCGTAGCACCATTTTGTAGGGTCGCCTGACGCAGCCGGTGCCGCTGAAGAGGTCAGGAAATGCAAGCTGGAATTTCGTTTGCCCATCGCCTACCTTCACGGCGTCCGTCGACACCGGTACCAGACCAAACTGCTGGCATGTCTTTAAGCCAAGGATGGCTTGGCGCCCCTTTTTCACGATAAAGAACGAGACTGAATGCTGTGCTTCGTTTATCTCGAGATCTTCGGTCGCCACGCCAACGTGTTTGATTGTACTGCCGTTGTAGGCGGAGAGGACAGCGGCGCTCTTTCGCGGAGTGCTTGCGTGGGCGATTTGGTTGAACAGGGTTAGGGGCAGCAAGTTTGCCTGAGACCCGGTATCTACCTTGAATTGTATCTCCTGACCGGCTATTTTTCCGCGAACCATCCAATCCGCTCCTATATCTCCGGTGACGCCGCAAATGCTGATGCCCAAGATGTCAAAAGTTTCATCGCTTTCTTCGGCTTTGTGAACCTCGCTTATCCTGCGCGCATTGTTGCAGCATGCGGCGAAGTGATTTCGTTTTTTGCATGCATAACAAGTTTTTCCATACGCCGGGCACCGCTCGGGGGCATGTACCTTGTTACAATTTCGACACCGAGTTCCATTCGCAAACTTCGTGCGGTGTGTGCGGCGTGTAACGTCAACGTGCAGGCTTTCATTTGACCATGCTGCGCTCTGAATGGCAGCAATCTCAGCAGCTTTGCAAATTTCTTCTGCTTTCTGCAAGTTTAAGTCTTTGTCGCTCAGCAACTTTTCTCGAAGTTTCGCATTATTTGTCCCAAACACCACTTGATCCCTGATCATGGACTCTTCAAGCGTACCGAAGTTGCACAGCTTTGCTTGCTTTTTTAAGTCCCGTAGGAACCGCTCAAAGGGCTCGGCCTCTTCCTGCTTTCGCAATCGAAAAATGTGCCTTTCGTAGACTTCATTACCCTGGTCGACACAATATTCTTCAAATTTCCGCACTAACGTGTCATAATCTTCTTTGCTCTCACCTGCCACAAACGAGAAGTTGTTGTAGACCTCAAGCGCCTCGTCCCCTGCGGTGCTCAGAAGAATCGCTGCTTTTACGGCCGATGGGCGGGGCTTCTCCGGTTCCGTAGCGGTGATGAACAGCTGCAGCTTCTGCTTGAATACCAGCCAGTTTTTCCTGATGTTGCCGGACAGTTGCAGCGGTTCCGGGGGCTTGACGAGGTCCATTTCGAACGTCAGCACCCCACTTCTGACACCATGTATCGTTTAGCTCAGAGACAAGACGACGATGAACACGTGGCTGGGCCTCGCCATGACGAAAGACCCCTGGCCGTTTATTTGCTGGGCTTAAGTAGCCGCGCTCACAGCGGGGAAGGGGGAAAGAAAGAAAAGGAAGGAACGTAAAGCGCACGAAACGGTGGAGAGGAGGAGAAGACGATATCGCCTAGGGCGAATGCTGATAGCAGATAGTCCGGTCTGTTACAGCTATCAGATGCCAAAAAGAAACTATGCGCACTTGCTGCCATCTTTGTGAGCACTCGACGAATCGCAATGCAGGTGCTTGGGGACTTCACCTTTTATTGCTATTATACGTACCTGACTTCAGCTTTTAAAGCATGTTAGACCACGAAAGATAGAACAATTACGAGTGACGGTGAACATACCGCCGCATGTCTTAAATTAAGAGAGATTGCAAACTAATCAGCACGTATGTGCGACGTAATGCATGATAGCCATGAGCAGATGTCTCTGTGAAAGACGCTTATTGCTTTAGCGAGGTTTCGCATATCGTGTTCTATGGTGATCGTTACGAGCACTGCACAGGGTTGAGTTTGTTAAGCGGGGCGAGTTGCGCGTGAACTTGCACATGATTGTATCACAAATGCATACAACCAAGACCATGACTTGCGCTCTTCAGCAAACCTAGTCCCTTATTTCTGTCACAAAACGAGCGCTCAAAAAGGGCGCGCCGCCAAATTTTCGCGACGAAGCACCAGAGTGAAGCGGCGAGGTCAACCATAAAAAAAAAAGGAAAACAAACATCCAACGACTCCCCGGCCACGCACCCTCTCCCCTCGGAAGCGTGGATTCCCCGACGGGCCGCCTCGTATCGGCGGCCGAGCAAGCACTCGAAATTTCTAGATGGAAAGGGGCATGGAGATGCCGCGTTGAGTCATCCGTCCCGGACGGCCTTCGAACCGTCTCGCCCTCTCCCCAGCCTTCGCTGCGTATCGCGCCGACGAAATGATGAGAACTTTCTGGAATGTCGCGCGGAAGGTATTTAACCGAGCAGCGGAGATGAGAGATCAGGAGAAGACGGAAGATAGCGCCAGAGCGCGTAGGGATTCCGCCGTGTAGTCGGCGAAGGTTTTGTCCGTAGAGACAAAGCAGGAGAAGACGATGATTTCCACCTGAGGGGCGACGACTCGAGCTACAAGCAAGAGTGTGTGTTTACCGCTATCGAGCGAAGACGCGTGGCAACAGCTGCGTGAGTGAAGCCGACGTGTTTCCGGCGAAGAAGTTTGGTGCATGGTGAGCGGCCAATTGAAGACGCGAGGTTTCATGGAAGAGAAACTTCGGGGGCGAAGACGCGAGGTTTCCTGGAAGAGAAACTTTGGGGGCAGCGGAACGACAACAACGCTGGACTTGGAGTGAGTGATTCTCGGAAGAGTATCATCCAGACTTTTGTTCCAAGAACTTTGGACTGAATAGGTTTTCTATCTCTTTAGTCTTTAAGTGTCTTGGTTGTTCAATGCTTGTGACTGCATTGTAGTGTGTATTGTTGTCTGTGTCCGTTGTTTCGAGTGTGGCCGATAGTACTGTGTAGCACGTTGTTTGATTGGTGACATATTGTACTCAACTATTGTGGAGTGTGCATACTTGTGTATTGTTTTCGATCTGCCATTATTGAAATATAACGTTTTGTTTATCAACTCTCGCCTCTGACTTGTTCTTTGGGTCACAGCCGGCGTCCACCGGCGCGCCAAAAAGGACCACTTCTAAATTGTCCACGCTTTCGTGGTGCGGTTTGGGGGGGCCGATACTTTGGCCCTTAGAATTAGCCCGGCGATTGCCTCCCTAATTAACGGGACCTGTGACAATTAATCTGGCGTCCGCGACAGGACCTTTTGGTGCACAGTGTGTCCAAAGTAGTGAGAAAGAGCCTCAAGTTGTTGATAGTGCTATCGGAACGATTTTGTGTGTTGTTCAGTGTTCTCGTTACCGAGTGCAGGAGAGTGTTCCGATATACTGATTTAGGCAGATATTTTTTGCACGCGGCAAGGTTTTATCTGCGAGACACAATGGATCTCGAAAAGTAAGTAGCTCTTGGTGAGAAGATGGGTCTTTCTGGCGCCGAACTACGGAAGTGGGTCACCCAGAAGGAAAAAGAAGAAAAAGAGAGGGCCAAAGAAGAAAAGCAGCTGAGCTAGGAAAGAGAGAGGTTGGCAGTCGAGAGAGCCAAAGCGGAAAAAGAAGCTGAGTTGGAGAGAGAGAGGTTGGCAGCTGAGAGAGCCAAGGAAGAAAAAGCAGCTGAGTTGGAGAGAGAGAGGTTGGCAGCTGAGAGAGCGAAAGAAGAAAGAGAGCAGCAATTGAAGTTGGAGCTGGAGAGAGAGAAGTTCGCAGCCGAAAGGGCGAGAGAAGAAAGAGAAGCGGAGATGGCTGAAAGGGAACGGCAGCGGCAGCACGAGATGGAACTCGAGCGGCTCCGTTTGCAACAGCGAAGTGAAACTCCCATCCAAGCTAGAGTTGAAAGCAGCGAACGGGGAAGATCATGGCTTCCGCTTCAACCCAAGCAAGCTGCTCGTAGCGTTTGATGAAAGGAAGGACGACCTTGACCACAGCCGGCGTCCGCCGGCACGCCAAAAAGGACCACTTCTAATTGCCCGACGATCGCCTCCCTAATTAACGGGACCTGTGACAATTTCGATAATGAAAAAACCAACACTCAAGGGGCGCATTTGCTGCCCTGGTGGTAGCGTTTCTTCACACTTACGCTGGTTGTCCCAGCGTTCAGTTTTGCAATACTTGGATTGTCTCGGAACAATTCCATTCTCCGGACTTCGGCACATGTGACCACAACTTTGTTTCCCGTTTGTTGACTGAAACTAGCTGGCTGGCCTTTCGCTGCTTTTGAGATACCAAAGTTCGAAAGTCGAGAAGTCCCTCTAAGTTTCCTTTTTTTTTCTGAGAAGTATATGTACTTTGCCCTTGCAGCTCAACATGCGCTCGTCAGCCTCAATTTGATCTGGGTTCAGTCGCATGTTGCATGTTTTCTCGGATTGTACGTTTATTTTCCAAGTTTTTTTTTTAAATGCACTAATAAGGTTTTGCTGTATATGGTCAAGATTTTGCTTTTGAGCAATGTTTTTATATTCCATATGCTTATTGAGTGCTGTGAACATTGCTTCGTAATAAATAAAAAGCCGACTTTATTGACTACAATATGCAACAATTTTCGTGTTCTGTACCCTCTGAGAACAAAAGTACTTCTTTGAAGTTTGAAAAGACAAATGCACTCTTTCTTGACTCATAACTCCTATGAACTTATCACCTTAGGAGAGTTTGTATGACGGCACTTTTAACTCCTTTAAAGTAAAAGGTCTTTGGTTGAAATCACATTAAAAATGTCCGTGTGACAAGGGTATTAAAAGTGCCGTATTTATGTGCATAATTTGTGCACCCCTAATATTTTGCCAGCTTTTCAAGAAAAAAAATTTGCTCGCATATTTCGCACTCCCTGACCCGCCTGAGCCAGCTCGCTGGTGCGCACACCTTTGGACCTTTCGATGCTTTAGCCGGGTGCGCGCCTCGCCAAGCAAAAGAGCGCAGTCAAACAGGCTGCGAGTGCGAAGTCCCTTCTTCTGAGGACTTCCCCCGAACTAGGGATCCTAAATACCGCACCCGAACACAAACCTGCTGACGGGTAACTAGAACTGCTGGAGCGTTTGCCTCTGGCTGTCTCCCAATCGCTATCACCGCGATAATGGCGAGAATGCACGCTCGTGTGATGGCACAGACGACTTTCCGCATCGAAGGCGTGCAAGGGAATTCCACGCCAACTGTTCCCCTCGTTCTCTGCATCCACGCTGCAACGGACGCTTGGCCGATTTCGAAAGATTAGGTTTCACAATCCAGCACATCTGTTTTGACGGTTTCCTTGCGATGTGCTACAGTAATTATAAATACGGTGAAACTGAATCTCACTGTCGTAAATTTCGCCGAAGAAAACGGGAGGCATGCTACTGCAACGCATTTCAACGAGACGTACTTCATTGTGATGACCGACGAGAGCGGCACGCGAGAAAGCAGAGGAGTGCACGCTTGCTAATGCAAGTTTCTTGCCATTGAAGTAGGCCTTTTCAATTATGTGGAGATGCTTAGTTCTTTTAGTATCACTGTGTCATGAGACGTAGTTTTTCCCATTGTCGAAAGAGGTTCAAGAAAATCTGGTGTATGAATGCATTCGACGGAAATGAGGGAGGTGGGGGGGGGGGGGGCGATGGCAGCGACCTGATTGGACTTCGCTATCAGTGATTCCCGCTAGAACACTCGTGACAGGATCTGGCATGTTAAAGTATGTGCTAATTATTTAAAAATTAACAAGTAAACTTTGTTTGTGCTCCAATTTATTTCTTCTTTGTTTAAATATATATATATTGTGCACTTTGTTTAAATATATATATATTGTGCAATATATATTGTGACAATATTTCGTATGCGCTCGTGAAACCCCCGCACAATTTGCGCACCCCCTTTTCTCAGGGCCCCAAAATCGTGAAAAAAAGTGCGCAAATTATGCGAGTAAGTACGGTAGACACATGCATTTCTTTGTGGGCAACAGTAAACTGAAATTACGAAAAGGCACAAACTCACCTTTGCCAGCAGTGAGGCAGCCGTGCCCCAATAGCTGTGATTTATCGAAAACCTTTCAGAGATGATTTCAGTCACTTTCCCTTGAGCTATTAAAAAAAAAGAAAACATGCATCAAGCCATCTTTGGCAATAAGTGTCAGTGCACAAACAAATGCATTAAGCTTAACTTGAATTTTCAAGTACCATGCTTTCTCAAACCGAAAGCGTACCAAATTTTCGCAAGTTCGAAATAAAAAGGTATGTCAATGTAATGTTACAAGACTTAAAAAGGAAAGCAACCATAACAAGCCTTCTTGTTGACAAAAAAAAAAAAAAAGAACTACTAAACTTCATCATCGTGAAATGCTGAACTTGGGCTGATTTTATTAAAAAATGTGTATCTGCAATTAACTACAGTAACCAGCAACAAACTAGATCCCAGAATTGTAAGCGATTTCTGTAGGAACAGGAATGTAGGTTACGTACAGAGCTCACATATGCTAATAGGAATGCATGCGGCATACAGACAATTGAAGACACACATTCTGTGGCAGCTAAATCAGCAGGGACAGGTAAGCTCCTTCGCTCTCGGCTTTCTCTCACTTTCAAATAAAAAGCTTCCAGCCCGCTTCTCTTGCTTTTATATTTGTGTGGAGAAATAGAGCGCTCTGGCTATATCAAGCTACAGCCTTTCCTTTTTCACAGAGGTACGTATTAAAACAGTGCAGCAGCCCTTTTCGGAGCCCAATTTTAGATTTAATATTTTGTCAAATATATATTATAAAAATGGTTTTTCTGACAGTACTGCACATTATTTCTACAATCCCCACATTCATGGATATGTTTTAGCGTAAGAAAAAGTACTAAATCTGGAAAAAATTGAAAGTTAAAAATGCTGCTTCCCCATTAAATGAGTACTGACAATATTTTTTTTACTTTTCAATCTTTTTGTAATAAGTAAGGTCCCACACTTTTAAGCCCTACCAAGAATACTGGCCAACCAGGCAGCATCCTAAACAATTCATTATATTAGCTTCACTTGGCATGGTGGCCTAGTGCTTATGGTCTTCCTACTGCAGACCAGAAGGTCATGTGATTGAATCCTGGCCAGGATGGCTGCATTTTCAATGCAGGCAAGAATGCTTGATACTCGCGTACTCAAATTCAGGTGCACGTTAAAGAACCCTAGGTGGTTGCAATTTTCGAAGCCCTTCACTATGGTGTCCCCCGCTATCATATCATGGTTTTGGGATGTTAAACCCAGCAATTATTATCACTATTACTATACAGAGTAATTTCTTTATATGCGACGGTGTAAAAGAGTGTTAGGTATAAGAGACACCAGTGCGCCTACATTTAAATACAGGTTGCTCGGAAAATGGGAACATGGCACCCTGCTTGTGACAGACACCTTGTATAAGGGACAAGAATTCCTCCCCAATGCATGTCATTTATAAAGGAGCTCAACCGTAGTAGTTTTTTATACAGATAGTTTTTGTTAGACAGTTTAGCAGGGCACTGTGTTGAAATGTCATGGTCCAAGTTTGTCATGTCACAATGTTATTGTGCATTGTAGTTTCTTGCTCATGAAAGCATGATGTCTATTCTGAGTGAAGCGCATAAGCATATGTAGACTGCGTTCTTATCAGAATGCGGTCGGCCTTATTGCGAGTCAAACCCAGAGCATCGTGATGAACAGCTGCATGCCTTATTGAGAGGACCACTCACTTGTGTTCCCTTGGTCGACGACGTTGTAGATGTCTCCCGACTTCCCGTTAAGACACACATGCCAGATGGCACGGCACAAATCTTGCACATGCACAGTGTCCATCTTGAGATCCTTCGTCCACAACAGCTGCAATACAGACAAAAGACTCATCGGGTTTACTAGTGGCGAAACAAGCTAGTATAAAGATATGACAGCGATGCAGCCTAGCTGCTGCTATTAAAATTTTTAAAAACAGATGATGTGCTTAGAGTGAAAAGCAAAGATATGTGCCTCACATAGAAAGGAAACATTTGCTTTTCAAAGGCAGGAGGGATTACAGAACTATAGAAGAAGAAATAAACAACGAGTGACGGATGCATGATAGACTGAAACAATCAACACTGGCTAAAGAAGGAAAACCTCAGTGAAGGGCTGTTTGGAGAACGGGACTTCAATATGTCAGGGTGGGATTTTGAGTTGGTCTCTCATTGATTCATGCTGGAACATTGAATCTATGCCGAAGAAAAATATTCTTCCATTAAAATATATTTCAAGTACCAAAGCCACAGGCCTAAGATGCATGCCACAGAAATGGGCTCCGAATGAGTAACGACCCAGAGTTCTCGTATTGTGCATCTCAATATGGCTATACCAGTGTTTTAGCATTTCATTCCCATTGGAATACTGCAAAAAACAGGTGGGATCAGACCTGCAACGTTTTACAAAATGCATTAAAACTGTCCAGTCAAGGCATACTGACATGAAAGAAACGAGAAAAGGCACAGTGCCTGCTGGAGAAGAATCACCCCATCAAATTTCAGTGAATGCAGTGCTGAATGGCAGCAGGAAACTCGTGCTGCAAGCTTCTATTTCAGCATGAAGCCACTTCTCCAGCACCACATACAGTCAAGCATACACATACAGGGGCTCCCCATAAAGGAACAGACAACTGCTCAGAAGGCGAACTGAGATAATCACCCCACTAATGAAAAAATTATCGTACTGGCTAAAACAATCCTTGTTTTTCTTATTAGACGAGTTTGATATTCTTATTTCATAACTAATGTCGCGAAATTTTACTTTTAGTGCCTCATGTAGCAAGATGTGAAGATGTAGAAGAGTCTGATCATATGACCTTATACTGGTGTATGCAGTTAATGGGCTCTATATCAGTGATGAAATGCAGTATACATGTTTTTTATTGTAATCTTTTCTAACTTCAAATGTGAAGATATGCCTTCGTTTGTAATGAGCAGAACAATAGCTCCGCCTTTGCTTGAAGTCCGATCCAATGCTCATGGGTGAGTGGCAGCATAGTAGTGGTTGGCTGAAAGACTATAGCAGAGCTTGTTAACAAGTTAGAGAATCAACAGGAGCACCCGGCTTGTGAGGCAGACTTCATGTAATGACAAGCGTTTGGAAACTTATTCTACGTGCTTTTATATTAAAAAAAAATGATAGAAACTGTCAAAATGAAGGTAGTTTTAACCACAGCTGCACTCACCACTGTCAAAGCCGAACAGTGACAGCAATGAACAGTTTGCAAGTAGGGCTATCAGCACCATTATCGCTTTTCAGCATTATGTAGTAGGGAGTAACTCTTCTTTAGTGGCCTATCAGGCTGAAATATTTGCTTACAAAATATTCAAGTACTTTTGGGATCAACCCACTGCCAAGCGGGAGCTTTCCGTTATTGTAAAAAAAAAAATAGGTTGAGAAAAATAGGTTTCCAGTCGCTTTAAAATAAGCTTTTGGCTTCTACATGAACAGTTCTTTAATAGCCAGAGCATTCTGCAATGAGTATATGAATGTTAAAGATCTTCACCTTTTTCCCGAACCGTCGCGGGGTCTCTGACCGACACTTGCCAATGCCCACTAAAAAGAAGGTGACAGGGACCTCTGCGTCTATATCCGGGAAGCAGAATGACTGCCCTTATACTGGACAAGACTGATCCTAGCTAGACTTGACGGCACAGCCAAGAATACAGAAAAAGAGTGGTCGGTGCAGGGATTCAGTGGCCGAGGTGGCAGGGACGAGACAAAGAACGAACATAGATCCTAGTCTCTCTAAAGCAGTTGTAAATAGTGTAAATAAGTGTCTTGTATATAATATGTACAGCTATCGCAACAAAGTTACTGAATAGGACATTTTTTATAACAATAAGAATGCTTTGGCGCCTTCATACAATGAGTTACAGAGAACAACAAATAGCAGCATGACATTGCCTCAAAAGCTTCGAAGGAGATGACAAGCCATATGATTATAGTTGTACAGAAACTCGCGTTCAGCTACTGAATCAGCACCGTGTGAACGATTTCTGCTAGCAAACATAGTACATACACACCAATTTCTGAAATTGCAAATCACCTCTCCGGAACCTTGTGGAATTTCGAGGGCAAGTCCCACTATAATGAGCTTTTGATACAGTGAGCACATCTTGTACAATGCAGGTGTTCATAGGCTTCATGAATGTAAAGCTCATAAAGTAAAGCTGAAAGCAAGAGTCAATGATGAAAACAGCATCGACAAATAAAGTATAGCAAACGAACGTATATGAAACAGTAACTGAGTTCAACCGAGTTACTGTAACATCAGCGAATCCAAGGGTGCACATAATGCGAACTTCTTCCAAAGCTCTCGTTCTTGATCACGATGAAACTTTCTCCGTTGTATTTCCCTTTCCCTTGTCTTTCTCATATATATTATCTTTGTTGAATAAACCAAATTTTAGTCTGTGCTCGTTTGTCTCCTCTCTTGTGTCTCGTTAGTTTGCACTCCTAATATTTCATTATGAATTAATACCAACTAGCCCGTCTATCAACCCCTCTACTATCTAGGATAATATTTTGCAGAGTGTTCTCCATCTAGATTTCTTCGAAATGTTTTAGGTTTGCTTAACTATAGCTATAAGCTGATTGGGCATGGCATTAACAAAGCAACAATGTAACAAGCTTTCTAAAAACAGTGTGGGTTAATTGCATGTAAATTCACTCACAAAATAAAAGCATCCTCAAAAAAAAAAGTATGCAGAAAAAAAACTTTACCTTCATAGTTTCCTTCAGGTGCTTGTAGACAGCACCTACTAGAATGCGCGGAACTAAAAGGAAAATGAAAATGACGAGGAAAAACATGCTCAGTGCTTGAGAAGGACCATGACAACAAAAGCATGCAACAGAAACATTCTTCTTCCCCTCCCAGACAAAATGCATTCCCACCAGAAAAGGAAAAAAAAAAACACACCCAGAAACACACCAAGTAACGCTGCCCCGTGAGCAAACGACACATGAGAAAAAGAACGGCACTAAATGTTTAAAGATGAAAGACCGGAAAAGACAACAGAATGAAAAAAAAAAAAAGATCTGGCAAGTAAGAACACCATCGATGCCAAGTAAGAGTTTGACCACGAAAAAAAAAAAATTCTTCAGAAACATTTGTAAGCGAGAACCAGCCTCACCGATGCCATGCTTGTCAGCAACACCATAGACAATGGCAGGTCGCAATATTACATAATCGAGATCTTTCATTTCTTTCAGATCTTCCTCCACTGCTCGCTTTAGCTGAGCTGTAATGGTCCATGGATCCAACGAGGAATTTTCTTGAGCTGGTTTCTAAACATGACAATGAAAAAGAAAAACACAAAAGAGTGAGGGGTACATATCCTCCTATTTTATGCCCTCACAGAACTGCTGTCAGCATCACAACTGCAGCATCATGCAACAAATGTGATAATTTGATGATCAGGCGAGAATGCGTGTAATAAAGTGCATCTCCAGGGCCTAACGTTCGTTTACAAGGCACCTCTGTCACGAGAACGCCCCTTTCCATCACAAACTGTGACCAGTCAAAGCCGCTGTGAATGGTCTTGGTGGTGGTCACAAACTGTGAATGTTCACAGTTTGTTATTCAAGTGGTCACAAGCTGTGAATTCTTTCCATGAATTGCCCCGAGATGCGGGGCTAATGTGCTTCTGTTTGGCATGTGTTCGTGTTTCCGCGGTTAGTGCATCGAGCAGACACCAGCCCTGGGAACAAAATTAATAGACTTGCGCGTTCAAGCACTCATTATGTTCACCTATTCTACAGCGCCTAAGCCACTCTTTTTAAACAAGTACCAGTGAGGCATCTATCCTGCAGAAACAGGTAATAGACCACAAAATAACATTTACAAACAACACAATGCCGCTTAAGTGTTCGACAGATGGGCTTGCTCGGGCACGTCATGCGCACGTGACCTCTTGCTCGAGTGTAGGAGAGGGAAGGGAAGATATTTGGGTTGTGAAGGCTATGCGGGACGAGCGGCAAGCGTTTTATGCTTGCCTCCTTGCATCGTGGTTTCGCACCGCTTCAAAATACCAGTTTTATCAGCTCATAATCAGCCAATTGAAAAATTTTTGTGGCATAATGCTCTTCATTTGACACACAACTGCCATGCTCTAACTGAAATAGGTTATGGGGCCTGGTAAGGGGCCCTTCAAAACAAACATGCTTGGTCCTTTAAGCAAAGAGGAAGGGAGGCAAGAATCAAATGATTGTGCAGGAGGGGCTCAGTTTGGGAGTGTCGTTCCCCAATAATTAACAGTCACTTTTAATGCAAAACATTCCACAGTAAAGAAAACAAATTTCACAATATGCTCAAGGGTCAACATTATTAAAACATTCAAGAAAAAATTCCAAGACTCTCTAGAAATTAGGAAAAAGAAAACAGAGTAGTGCAAATTAGGAATTAATGACATATATAAAAATTTAATAAGGAGAGCATACACCCTATAGTATTGATTATACGACTGTCTGGTGCTGCACTGCTGATCACGATTAATCTCAAGTGGCACCAAGTTTCTCAATGATTGGCTCACTTTTGTAGCTTGCATAAATCAGCATTTAACGATTGCAAAATTCAGTCCGGATAAGGCCTGATCACGATCAAAAGTGATCGTGTGACACCGTAATAATTTTGAAAAAAAAAGAAAAAAAATAGTTTAGTGAAGCTTACCAAATATACTAAGTGCCAACGATGACTAATGTCTGTTATATCTTCTGCTAAGAAAGCAACAATACATGCATATTATTACGCCTCTCTTTCGCTGCATGAAAGCGATTCAAACACTACGCTAGTTCCCACTTGGGGAAATTGGCCATAAAATTAGTTTTTTTTCACTAAGATTTCTGGTGCGCAGACACTGCTCTTTCGTTCCAGCAAGTTATGTGGCCTCCAGTGCTGAAAGTGCAACACAAAGAAAGCTATTCATATGAAAGATGAAAAGAGCAGTTACCTTTCCCTCGGCATACATGTGACCGGAAGAAATTTCGATGTACCGTTTGGGATGGTGAGCAAGCGCCTCTTTAGCACAGTTCCTACTTAGTTTTAAAATTCCTTCTTCATATACCTGCAAGACAATTAACAAAGCACTGAGTACACAATCTTAACTAGAACCACATGGGTGACATGCACAAAAGTTCGGTATTGTACAGGTAACCAGCATTCATGAGAATTTAGTCACACAACAAACGTGATCGCGGGCAAATCCATCCCATGTCATGTGATGTGATTCAGACCACACCGCAGCTAGCATTCACTTCACGAAACTATGTGGAAGCCACATGACACGGCATGAGTTTGCTATTTCTCACCAAGAATTCAACTGTGGCTTGGTTTCGTGAATCGCTTCGCCCAGACTGAAGGTGTGCCGTTAGAATGTGTGGCACATGGTCATGTGATATGCTATGCGGGAGCTCAGAGTGCTATTTTGTTTCCTGATGAAACAAGCGCCAATACGTACAAACACTCAGAAACAGGACCAGGGCTTACTAGGAACTGAAAATTTTCATTTCGAAACGAACACTTTTATATATGCATGACAGGCATGTATGTCACCACAAGCCACCCCAATTATCATCAACAACATGACTGATTGATATGCGGGGTTTAAAGTCCCAAAACCACCAAATGATTATGAGAGACGCCACAGTAGAGGGCTCTGAAAATTTCGATGACCAGGGGTTCTTCAACGTGCACCGAAATCCGAGCACACGGGCCTACAGCATTTTCGCCTCCATAAAAAATGCAGCCACCGCAAACGGGATTCGATCCCGTAACCTGCGGATCAGGAGTACCTTAGCCACTAGCCCCCCCCCCCTGTCGGGGCCTTCAACAACATGATACTATAACGAAACACCACTGCTATAAACGGTGGCATGAAACACGTGTTAAGCTCAGTTGCTAGTAAGCACTCGTCCAGTGTTCTTTCCGAGTGTTCGTACTTATTGGTGCTTGTTTCATCATGAACTCATACCAATGATTGATATGTGGAGTTTAACGTCCCAAAACCACTATATGATTATGAGAGACGCCGTAGTGGAGGGCTCCGGAAATTTAGACCACCTGGGGTTCTTTAACGTGCACCCAAATCTGAGCACACGGGCCTACAACATTTCCGCCTCCATCAGAAATGCAGCCGCCGCAGCCGGGATTCGAACCCGCGCCCTGCGGGTCAGCAGCCGAGTACCTTAGCCACTAGACCACCGCGGCGGGGCATGAACTCATACCAACATGCCCAACTGGCAGTCATGCTATTTGGTTTGTTGTGTGAACACAACTTTAGTGTCATTTTTTCGTAGGGCCTTTCATATGTTAATGCTCCTAAACATCACCATTTTTTCAGACTTAAGAAACTTGCCAGAATGCCAGGCAAGGCGTGTTGGACATAAATCAGATAAACAAAACACAGAACTGATGCTTCACAATTTTTTTTCACAAAAATCGTAAGCTATGCAGAAAACATGCGCAAGCTCTGTTCGGCAAAGAATTCGATCATCGGAGCGAAAAGTGTGAATGCTTCGCCAGTTCACATGACAGACATTAAAGTTTAGCAAACACTGCCTCCATTTTTTGTTGCGTTATCGGAGTTATCTGCTTTGAAGTTTTCAAGCATGTGCTAGAGATTACATTTTTCACCATACATGCTGGCTTTCGATTTTTGTTCTTATACAGTAGTTCCAACTTATTCAGCATTTACCCAGGCGCTAAGCACATTCACTCAGGTAGAGTGACTTGTTGGGCGAGTTGGTTCATACTTACAATAGCTGTGCTTGCCTGTCTCTCATGTTTATTTCGTGCTAAAAGCTACCGTAAGCGCATACACCCTGTATTAATCCTCGTTGAGATTTGCCACACTCTTCCCCAGTTACCACCAACTTTAAACAACCTGTCTTGAAAGTCTGTGATAGCAGTGATTGATTGTGCTTTAATAACGCGAAAGGTGAAACAGGCCTTTGGGTGGTCGTGCTGTTTTTCAGAGACACTTATATTCAAACTAATTTGCCATTCTTGGGACTTATCCCCTTCAGGCGTGAATTATGACGCAGTGTCTATCAATGTGTCGCATGGGCATTGCATAATCCCAAGGTACTCAATATTACATTCCAAGAAAGAAAATGAGGAACTGTGTTGTGGAAGTTTCGATCATTATAGTACTTTGTAGTAACCAAATATTTCAATTTTCTGCAGTCAGTCATATTCCATTTTGACATGAAAAGAATGAAATCATAGGCTCCAAATGAGTGTGCAAGTAGATGGCACTACTAGCATGGACAAGTTGTGCACACAAATGTAGCCACCACCGCTGAAGATTATACAGTACATCCTCAATTTGAGTACAGCAAAGTAAACGAGCAATTGAGACTCCCGTTATAGCCGGCTTGCTTTCATTTGCATTTAGCAGATGGCGGGGTACACTCCTCAAATTTAGTAGTACAGAGTACTAGCTGCAATTGTCCGCCAAGAGATTACCTCATCGTTTTTGTACTCGAGTGCGTTTCTCTGAATTGAGCACTTGCGTAACAAATGGTGGTGCCACTGATTGTCGAAACAAAGGCAAACTTCAGGGTGCACACCTGAGGACTTGTCTCTTGTGCTGGCTTTCATCGAGTGAGCCATGTCTATCTTCCTTTCACCATTATGTACTACATGTAAATTGAGCATGACTGTGATGCTTACGCTAATGCCACTACTGGGAAACTGCCTCGCAGGAAAGCCAGCTTTACTATTACAAAAAGGGTCCCATCAACCATGTGAACTGAATTAAAACTGACTACTTACACATTCCGGCAAGTTGATTTTTGTCTCCGCTGCTAAGTTGATCACAAAGTCGTATGGCCCTTCTGGGTCTTCGAATGCTGCTTTGCACGAGGCTGGGGAAAAGGTGAGAAATTTAAGAGGTAAATCCCTTTTGTGTTCTACAGAGTGACATGCTCAAACATACCGAGAAAATGGAGGGAGAAAGCGCTCATGTTTGTAAAACACTCGTCTATGTTTCAATCTGGTGACTTTCAAATTGCTTTCCTGTATTGGTTCACGTACACTTGAGCATTTCACGTAACTCGAACCAAGCTTTTTGAAAGAAGTAAATGTACACCTCGAGTGACCTGGAACATTGGTGCACTGTCTGCAGTAATCTCCGTTTACAATACAACAGACTCATCGAATGAAACCTGAAGGGGCTCGACGATAACATGTTCCACACAAGAGTGCCTCTTATTCATATATTAACAGGGGTGCAGATTCATGTAAGTTAGAGTTAGTTGTTCCAATCGAGCAGTAACTTTGCTAAATAAGAGATTTTTATTTACTGAAAGTCTATTGTACATAGCAACTTTTTTTTCCGAAGTCAAATTAGCCAATACGGTTCATTCCGCAATATTTTAAGCCTTTCTAGTGATTTTGTAAGTGTTGGGAAAAGGCACTGAATAAAGCTCGAGAGTGCTCTTATGAAAATATTTTACGCGCTTACAGTGCGTGAAGAGAGTCCATGAACATTAAGCATACTGATGCATCTGGTGTGCAGTGTTCTCAACTGTTTCGAGCAAGAAACAAGCACTGGATAGACATGCGAAAGAAGACGTAAAGATATTGTATTGAAGATGTAATGGAAGCTGAAAAGTGTACTTCAATCCCTTTTCAGGGCCAGTGTATCACTCATCAGTTTCTACTGTGCTGACGTGAATGCCTGCATGCCAGGGGCAATCACTTCCTTTTACGAAGGATATTACGGCCTTCCTTCCTTCCTCAGAAACACAAGTGAGACCTCTGCAAACCCAACACACAGGAGTGTGGTGACGAAATCACTTCTTCTTTGGCTTCCTTACTAGGCCAGAAAAAAAGTTGTAGCCAGCTCCACTCCTCGAAAGTCATGAAAATAGTGAAGTTGATAGCCCCTTCGTGAGGCTATTGCCTAGCTATACTTTTTTGCAAGCCTTTCTAAATGTTTCAATGTTTTGCAAGTCTTTTCAAGTATTCCTGTGTTGCATCATTGCCCTTTATTCGACAATATGTTGTGCTATGGGGGTGACAATATGCTCATTCATGGCCGCGCTGGAACACTATGGTAGCATTCCAAGGAAGCCGTGGCTCGTTCCAGCTTCTTGCCCCCTAGTAGCGCATTACTGTCAAGCGATTGTGCTGGAACACAAGCAGCATGCTGTTGCTGTGCCGTGCATGACGTGCCCACCTCGCCAAGGAAGTCTGGCAAGGCATGACTGCAGTACATCCCCCCCACCCCCCCCATGAGCGAGCACACAAGAACGCTTATCTCCTTTTCCTCTGAGGGAGCCTCTCTTTCATCTGTCTATATGAGCTCCAGCCCTTTTTCCCTTCCTACCAAGCTTCTCTCTCACTACACCGCAAGGCTACTGTTGCTAACACAGGAGGATGAAGGGGCGTGGATGTGAACAACAGCCACATGTGCCGGCTCATTCAGTTGTTCTAATTCCCTATAGTCAGACGTCGAAACGTTTCCTTCGCGTTGCTTTAAACATCGTTCCGGTGCGTAAATCTTTGGTCAAACCAGGGAAGCAGAAACCGGGGTAAGGGCGGTTCGGTAGAAACCATGCTTTGTCCAAAGTTGGTCCATTGGCAGAAGTCGTGGAGCAGACGATTGCGTGGGTTTCGGCACTAGATTAACGTGTAAAGAAATGCGGAGACACTCGGACCCAGATGTCTGGCTATAATGAAGGCATTAAAATGACTGAACGAGCCGGCACATGTGGCTATTGCTCGTGCCCCCCCCCCCCCCCCCCGTCCTCCTTTGTTTGCAGCAACCACACGAGCACTTTAACTGCCCTCCCTACCAGCGCCTCTCTCTACTTGCCCTCACCACACTACTGAGCTCTTTTGAGTGCTACGACTCACATAGAAGGATGAACCAAGAACAAGTTCACAATTAAAAATATTTATTTTACGTACCCTCAATCTCCAAAACACTGTGGAGAAAAATTGATAAAATATTAAGAAAATTAACAGAATAAAATGTACATAAAATACGAGCGATAAGTTACAAATATAGAATGAAAACAAACTAAAGCAAAAATGAGAGGACAACGAAATAAAGGCAGAATGTAACACAATATGCAGCTGTCTCATCAAGGCCAGAAACATTAGGATTTCTTGCGTTAATAAAAAAAAGCCTTGTTAATTCACATTTCACAAGGTGTTATAACATACTATTAAGCCAAATGTCAATTCATTGAGGCCATCAAAAAAACCAAAGATGCTTACTATACATCAATATGTTTTCATTTGTAGACCTCGTGCTCATTTCCACAAAAATAGAGCAGTGTATATAATTATCGTCTCTTAATGAGCACTTGCAACCAACTTCGCAGTGTAGCCTTGATGCAAGACTGGTACTTGTAGAGCATGCATGCTTTCGCCGCCACATATGAATAGCAACTATTTTTTCGCCAGCGAACAAGTCGTCAAAATATTGTCTGTTCATTTCAATTTAGAAGCTGGCAAGCTTGACGACAGCATGCAGGACAAAGTAGGCTGTGTTATCATCGTCAACAGCATCCATCACATTTATTGAACTGCACGTGCATTGCATATAGCCAATACGACACTGCCACCGGCAGCATCAGCTGTGGACGAAACTGCGATAGCTACCGATGAGGCTATTAGCCCCGAGATGGGGTGGCACCAACTGGTAGGAGGCCTGGGTGACGTCACGGCACAAACTCTTCGATGCCCGCCGCGCCGCGCCTACATAATAATGCGCTCACTTTGTGCTCTGTTCCGCTGTTTGCATTCAATTTCTGCTCATTTCAGGCTGCAGACGAATGTGATGAAAACAGAATCGGTAATGTTCCTGGTAAAACAATAAAAAGTTTACCTTCGCTTCTGCCTAATCACGCGCTCAGCCGCAATTCGAAATGGATGAAAAGGCCTGTGTCTCGCTGCTAACCCCCACAATGGATTCCATTCCTACCCAAGGAAGCTGTATTTGGAAGGTTGAAAAAAACAAGAGCACGACTGTGCTTGAATACAACACACTTAATGGTGCATAATCATGCAATTTTGAGATGCAAGACACCATATTTACATTATTAGGTTGATTCATTCTTGGGAAATTCCTTTAATAAATACGAGTGTTTCCCCTCTTCTAGTGTTACTTGTATTGGAGGAATTCGCATATCCGCAGACAGTGCTTTCACTGGTGTGCCAAGCCTCGTACTCGCGTGCAGTATCGAATCTCCCAAAATATAATTTCGAATTCACTCGCCTAGAATACCGCCGCCGCTGTTGTGTCTGTTGTTTTTGTGTACTAGCTCACACAACACGTCATTTAGTTTCACGGCTCTCTCGCAATAATTTTGGAGTTTCATTTCGCCAAAATTATTGAGATTAAGTGCGGTTGAGGTTGTGTACGGAAATTCTTGCTGCCAGATTCTGTCTTCGTGCAGAATTGTAGCGACGGTGCTGTCGCGCTCGTGACTACCTGTTTCGATAGCCACCACATATGTTAACTGTACTTGCAGTTGATTATGTGGACAAGACGTGCAAGATCAGTCGTCCACTCATCAAGGCAAAGGTTTAATTATTACTCGGGTCACGTTGCTGAGCGCAAGATCTAAAGAGTTCATTGCAACTTTCTGGCTTTTGTGTTCGAATCGTTGCTATGCGGTGCTCCCACGTGAAGTAAACAGAATCGTTTGTGACGCGGCAGTAGATCACCCCAGCATTTCATGCAGATCAGGGTATACGACTACATATTGCCTGGTGACTGCTGAGAAGAAACCCGTACATATATTAAAAAAAAAAACGGACATATCCCAGCATTTCCTTAATGTTTGTGTGTCTGGCAGTATTATTTTGTTCAGATTTTGAATACGTTATGACAATAAAATTCCTGTAAAGCCTCCTGTTAGAGGTAGTGCAGTTCTGTCAAATCATTCAGATTATTTGCAGATGCAAGCGTAACTTTCTCGGCAAAGCGCAATGTATTTAGTGAATAGAAAACATAATTTTGTTTGTGGCACTTTGGCACACACATGTTCTAAACACGGAGTCCATGCCTAGTTGTAATCACGTTACCACCACTCAGCATATTTTCTTAGCACTCATTTCTTGGTGTACGCAATAAAAACGACAATCTTGTGGTCCTGCAACACCATTTTCACAACAAATCTTCCGTTCAGGCGCTAGTCTGTCTACCCTAAGCTAAGTTATGAAACTTTTTACAGCTCCCACAAGTTTCACTAGTTATGAAGCCTTTCATTTTGGACCTTGCGAGATTTGCGTAACGAAATCGAGGAGTAATCACCAACGTTTTGCTAAAGAGCGGGTACACGGTGGGCGCAGAAAAAGGAGAGAAGCCACGGCACAGTAAGGCGAGTCCTTGCCTTGATGTCAAATTGCCCAATCGCAGCGACACCAGTGTTCGTTCTCGGGGTTAGTGGATTATGACCACCAATTTCAGAGGGCATGCAGCAAACGCTCACAGAGTCGGAACGTAACTGCCTCCTGAAACAAGTTAAGCTGTAAATGACGTGAGCGGTAAATGACGTGAATATCAAATTCCTGTAAACGTAGCGCCCAACATCCAAGCCAGCCCGAAGGATCCTTCAATGAAGCGAGCCAACAGAGTGAATGATAATCTGTAACTACATCAAATGGGCGTCCGTATAAGTAAGGATGAAATTTTTGTAATGCCCAAACAATGGCCAAACATTCCTTTTCGGAAACTGAGTATTTGTGCTCTGCCTTGGTTAGGGTGCGACTGGCATACGCAACTACATACTCCGAGAAGCCAGGCTTGCGTTAAGCAAGGACAGCGCCAAGCCCTATGCCACTGGCATACGTGTGCACCTCGGTTGGAGCAGTAGGGTCGAAGTAGCGTAAAATAGGTGGTGAAGTTAGGAGATGGCACAATGTTGCAAAAGCATCATCGCATGCTGGCGACCAATCAGAGAGGTGTTCATCGTCAGTGAACACCTCTCTGATTGAACACCTCTCGCACCACTAACACAGCTGATCGCCAGTGATCAGCTGTATTAGCTGTGCGATTATTGAAGCAAAGTTCTTCACAAAGCGGCGAAAGTATAAGCACAGTCCGACGAAGCTGCGAAGCGCTTTCACGGTCGTAGGCTTCGGGAACTCGGTGACAGCATGAAGCTTCTCTGGGTCTGGGAGGACGCCATGTTTTGAGACGTGGCCAAGTATTGTGAACTTCCGAGCTCCAAAGCGGGCACTTCTTGATGTTCAGTTGAAGGCTTGCGCTCGTGAGGTAGCTCAAGACTTCGCTGAGACGATGGAGGTGGCTGTCGAAATCAGGGGAGAAAACAATGACATCACCCAAGTAACATAGGCATGTCTTCCATTTTAGCCCACGCAAGACGCTATCCATCATCTTTTCGAATATGGCTGGTGCATTACAAAAGCCGAAGGACATTACATTAAATTCGTATAGCCCATCGGGCATCACAAAAGCAGTTTTTGAATGGTCTGATGGTGCCATGGGGACTTGCCAATAACCGGACCATAGGTCTAGTGATGAGAAGAATTCAGCGCCTTGCAAGCAGTCCAGGGCATTATCGATGCGCGGCAAAGGGTATAAGTCTTTAAGCGTGACTTTGTTTAAAGGGCGGTAATCGACACAAAAGCGAATCGAGAAGTCTTTTTTTTTCACAAGTGCCACAGGTGAAGACCAGGGACTGCTGGACGGCCGAATGACGCCACATTGAAGCATGTCGGCCACTTGCTCGGTGATCCCACAATGCTCAACAGGAGATACACAGTAGGAACGCTGTCGCAGAGGCGCTTGGGAGCCGGTGTTAATGTGATAGACAACGGTGTGCGTTCTGCCTCCGGACGTCTGCTGGCAATTGAACGAGCCGCCAAACTGGTGAAGTACTAGAAGCTTCTCGCGGTGTGGTTCTTTAAGTTTGCCATCAATTGAGGGGCCAAACAAATTAATGTTTTCGTGAACAGGTGAACGAGCAGATGGCATCAATGCATTAAGCTGCAAATCATTTTCACCGTCAAGGCCAAAGATGGAGAAAACGTGCAAGTCTTGGAATGTTCCAATATATTCTCTGCGACATAAGGTTGTGAGAGACGGCAAGGAATTTGTGACAAACAAATTGGTAGCAGCCCGCCAAAATATCTAGAATCGCAAACGGCAACGCGAGGCTCTTGCGACTTTGGAATGTTTGGGAAGGTGTAAACAACACTGCAGGCTTAGACACATCGGCACAAGACACGGGAACAAAGGCTGCACTAGTCGGTGGTATGTCGATGTCGTCGGCGACAAACAGCTTGTTCAACGGATGTTCCGGAGATGAGGCCCACAATGCAGAGAAGGCCACTTCAGCACGAGCACAGTCGATAACCGCATGATTACGAGACGGAAAATCCCAGTTGAGGATCACATCATGAGAACACCCCTGCAGCACAAGATATTCAACGGTATACAAAACATCTTGGATGAGAACGCGGGCGGTAAAGGCAGCTGATGGTCGAATATGGTGAGCACCGGCAGTGCGGAGGGACAATCCTTTTGGCGTCGTGGTAACCTTCCGAAGCAGGCGGCAAAGTTTTAAATCAATTACTGAAACGGCAGCACCAGTGTCCACAAGCGCAAGGGTACAGTAACCATCCACAAAAACGTCGATGAGGTTTGTTGGAAAAATGCGAGGACTTGATTCTTTTGACGACAACGCAGTCGTGCCTCGGGAACTGCGGCATCTAGTTTTCCGCGTCTGAAGGGAAGGGTGGACGGCGCATAGGTGACAGGGAGCGACGTCAGGGAGATGGAGATCGGTGACTGACTGAGGGAGGGCGGTTGGGTGAAGAGGATCCGTGTTGACATACCATGTTCTTAAAGCGCCGAGAGTCGTGCGACGATCTTTGCATGGTGTCGCTGTGAATGAGAGGGCGGCGGCAGTACAAGCGAGCCACATGTCCTGCATAACCACAAGAATAGCAAATCGGGCGGTTGTCTGCGGTGCGCCATGGATTCGGAAACGCCGCAATCGGCCGGCTGAACAGAACTGGTGATGACCGAACAGGGACCGGTGAGGTAACATAAGTGGGCTGTCGAGGTGCTCTGGCTGCAACGACTTGCGCATACGTCAAGAGTGCGGCCTCCAGGGGTGGTGAACGAGCGAAAGGCAAAGCGTCAGCTACCTCATATTGTATGACGTACCTTATGGCCGGGGCCATATGATCTGGGGCCAGAGGATGCGTTTGTGCTGGTTCGGGCGTGCTCGATAAAATGGAGAGCTGCCAAGCGACCTCCTTACGCACAAACTGCTTCATGCGGGCCAATATGTCGTTCTGGTCTCCGAGAGTCAAGGCCGCGATCAAGTCACGTAGTTCCAGAGAGCGCTGTGTTTGGGCACGTTGCTTGCGCAATTTGTCAAAACTCTGGCACAAGCTGATGAAATCGGCTATGATTTTTGGGTCCTTGGCTAACAACATTTGAAATGCGTCATCACATATGCCCTTGAGGATTTGTTTGATTTTGTCGGCTTCGAGCATCGCTGGGTTTACGCGCTTGCACAAGTCAACAACGTCTTCATATAGCTGGTAAAGGTCTCTCCTGGCTGTTGAGCGCGCTCACGAAGTCGTCGTTCTGCGCGTAGTTTTCGCACAGCAGGGCGGTCAAAGACTTGCGAAAAGGAGGTCTTGAATGAATCACAGCTGGCAATGTCGGCTTCGTGATTGCACAACCAGAGACAAGCGACGCCGGACAAGTAAAAGCTTACATAGGTAAGCTTAGCGGCATCGTCCCACTTGTTCACTGCGCTCACCTTATGGTAAGTAGCCAGCCATTCCTCAACGTCTTGACCATCAGTGCCGCTGAAGATCGGTGGGTGATGCAGTGGCCACACGCCAGGGCATGTAGAGGTGGGAACTTGCAAGGTACTTTAGGTGGAGGGTTCTTCTGGCATTGCTGGCACTGGAGGTAAGGTGCGACTTCGTAGTTCCAGCTTCGAAGACTACCCCAGCACTTCCACCAAATTATAAGGGGGTTTATTGACTAAAACCAACTGCCTGGTTCAAGGGGCGTCAGTCACTGTCACGAGCTCAGCTCTTCGTCGTAGTCGTCTTCTAGGTGCTCCTACTAGATACTGTCTCTCTCCCTCTTCCCCACTACACTGCGCTGCTATGACATGGGCGACACTTGTAGGGAGCCTTGTTTGGTCGTTGGTTGCGTGTCGATGAAGTAATGGCCTATGCCATGTTACATTGCTGAAGCAGGCATGTCATGACAAAGGGCTGCACCGACTCATTTCTACTGACCCTTTTCTACTGCTGAGAAAATTGGAAAGGCCGAGCGAGAAACAAACTGGCCATAGCCGGTTTTTCCATAACCCGTAACTTCCTCGTTACAGCATTTATTCACGAAATTATTGCGACAGCATGTTCACATTGAACAAGTGTGCAGTTACTTGTTCCATCAGAAATCCTGGACCGTGAGGTTGTTTATTGGCCCGCTAACGCATACACAGTGAAATGGGATAACAGAGCCACGTTAAACAATGCTCACCTGGGTTGATGAGATTCGCACTCTTGAATTCCACAGTTGGATTTTCGTATAATGCCTGCGCACAATATAACAACAGCATAAGCAAGAAGACTCCAGCACTACAGCTCTTACACATCCGAAATAATACAACTTGCAGGCATGCAACCTAAGGGGACACGAAAGGCAAATCTTAAATCGACGTTCATTGTTGAAACGGGGTTCCAGAAACGTTGCAGTGCTAATTTCATGCGAAGGGAATGGTTCTTTGAAATGAAAATCGCATATATACAGTCGCACAGCACTAGCACACTTCAAATCATGCGCCTGAAAAGTACTAGTGTATAACAATTCAAAGTTTTGAATATTTCTCTAATAGCATTTGCCATTTCATTAAAATCGAACCAGAATTAAACTACTCACACTATTCGAACAACCTGAAGACAAAGTCAATGTCCAATTGACAGCGGCCCCTTCAGATTTTCAACATGCTTCACCTCTTCACACTCTCGTATTAAGGCAACACTGCCTTTGAGGCTCGGCTACGGTTGCAAATGTTAAATGTGCTGGTTCCCACATAGAGATGATAAATGTGGCAGAGGTGGGGACTCTATTAATGCTGTTCTAAAAAGAAATTAGTGCAGGAAGTCTTAAAAATCAGTCACTGAAGATTTTTAGCATCTGAAATTACGAAACTACGAGAAAGATCTCGCTTTTTCTCCAGCTATGGCTGTGCGGTGCGCTGAAGAAAAGACTGCAAATATCGAAAACCCAAGGCGAGCGCATATATATAGGTAGCCGGCGAAGGAACGTGAGTAAGGTGATGTCGTGCTTGTTTTCCGCCAGCAAGTGAAGGCTTGTCCTACAGTGACAAAACAGATGATGAAGTCAGCGTGTGCTTCTGCCAGTGGAGAAAGGAGTGTCCTGCAGTAACAGCGCGCGAGTGGCAGATGTATTGTCAGCGAAGAAGCTTTGTTATTGAAGCGCGGTCAGTTGATGACGCAGGAGTTTCCTAGAAAAGAAACCTCGGACGCAGTGGGATGACAACCGGCACTGTACTTTGAGTGAGTGGTTCTTGGCAAAGAAGCATTCAAGCTGTAGTGAAGGAAGGACGATGACGAAAGACACGTGCAAGCAAGCACCAGCGTCAATTGTAGCGCCAGACTCGAGCTCGCGCTTGCCTGCATTTTGGCTGCTTGACGCCTGCTGCTCCTCGACGCTTCACGCTTAACGTTCGTCGAGCGTTCCTGACGTCTAGCGTCAATAAATCACGTCACATTTGGTGGAGGTACGTAGATTCCCTATACCAACATGGACTTTCGCTCCCGGAAGCTCCCCCGCTTTGTGACCCCATTACTACCATGGCCAATGAGACCCCTTTCCAGCCTGGACTCTCAACTGTCCACCTCACCTGCGGCGCTATGTATTGCTAGTGAGAGCAGCCCATCTTCACCAGCTCCATGGACTTGAACGTTGACGATTGGCTATCAAAGTACGAGCATACTAGTGCCAGTAACAAGTGGGACGATGAAATGAAGAGTGGGTATGTCTAGTTTTATCTTACGGCCATCGCTCAATTGTGGTACAACCACCACGAGAGCGACTTTCCCCCTTGGTCTGTCTTCAAGACTTCTATTAGGAACGTCTTCGGTCGGTCATTGGCTCGCAAACTTCGGGCACAGCAGTGCTTGCGTCAACGGGCACAGCTCCCCGGTGAGAACTTCACTAAACCTCTGCAACCGTGTCAACTCCATTATGACCGAAGAAGAGAAAATCAAGCACATTCTCAAGAGCATCGAAGACGACGATCTTCAGATGCTGCTCGCAAGAAACCCCTCCCACTATCGCGGTAGTGGTGTCCTTGTGTCAGAGTTTCAACGAGTTGTGTCGGCAGCGCTCGATCGCACGCCAAGCCCTCACAATGCCCGACACAATATCCAGCTTGCAGCTTACTGCTCGCCATGCCGACCAGCAGCCATCAGCTTTTATTGCTCCCTCTCATGAACGCACCGGCGCAAACCTTGGCCCCTGACATTCAGCACATCCTTCGCACGAAATTCATGGAGGCACTGCCTCCTATGTCCTAGCAACCACCCGTATCTACGCCACTTACCTACGATGCCATCGCCTTTCAGCCCCCTCAGCAGCCTCCACTCTCCTCCCTCCCGGCCACCTCGACAGCCGTCATCCTACACCCGCCCTGCGATGCCGATCCCCGCCTCCTCACCGACCATGAATTCTTACCCGCCGCTTCTCTACGCAGCCCCTTCACCTCCGTCATTCCGCCGCCCAGATGTGTGGCGAACATTGGACAACAGGCCCATCTGCTTCACCTGTGGTGTCACTGGCCATGTCGCTCACCACTGTCGCCGCTACCTACCTTCTTTTTTCAACACGATGACCATGCCCGATCCCTCGTCGCCAAGCATACCGCCCACTCCCATTTCGAATAACCGCTCCTCCTCCAGTGCCCGATCCCCATCTCGACGACGCTCTCTGTCCCCCATGCATCGCCACTCTGCTACTGTGGAGCGAAACGAATTCCTGCAACTCCGGAGGCAAGAGCTGCAGGCAAGTCGGACTGCCCAAGGCCTCCATGTTTTTTGCCGCGAAATGTTATTGACGTCAACGTCGAAGGAACCGCCGTCGTAGCGCTTATTGACACAAGAGTCGCCGTTTACGTCATCTCTGAGACACTTTCTGCAAGCTAAAGAAGCTGATGACGTCGCTGTCAGGACTAATGCTCTGTACTGCCAGCTCCCAGTGCATTGCGCCGTTAGCTGTGTGCACGACGGGGATTACGATTCAAGACGCACTCTATGTGATCGAGTTTTTCGTCCTACTGTCCTGCTCCCCAGACATTATTCTCGGGTGAGACTTCCTCTCAAGCTATAGAGGCATCACAGACTGCTCTCATGTAGAAGTTGCTCCTACGCCCTTACAGATGTCTACCTCAGAGGATACTCTTCTTCACAAACTTGTCATCCCGGAGAACACAGATATTCCCGCCCACACGTGGACGCTTGTCACCCTAATGTGTTTGACTGCGCCGAACGGGGCAGCACTTTTCGCTTCCTCGGAAGTCTTCCTCCGTCGCCGCAGCTTACGACTGCCCTTTGCAGTACTCTCAGTTACATCTGGTGTGACAATGATGCTCGTTGCCAACCCACTCATGTCTGCCGTGACGTTGCTTTGAGGGGAATCTGTGGGGCGTATACAAGGCGCCGACATCTTGAGTTCCCTGGACATCAACGAGGACATACAGTACCTCCAGCTAAACGCCATGACGTCACCCCTGTTCCGAAGTTTTCAGCCCTAGATGAGTTTCGTCCTTCAATTGCCGACGATCTACCACCATCGTATTGCAGCGAACTTCTCGCACTTCTGCACGACTTCCGCTCACCTTTCGATTGCGCCCGGCCAACCTTGGGCCGCACGAAAAGCATCACTCACCACGTCGACACCGGTTCCCATGCTCCAATACGCCAACGACCCTATTGAGTCGCTTACGCAAGTCGAACTCTGAGAAAGCAGAGTGCAATTATTCAGTAGAGGAAAAAGAATGCTTCGCCATAATTTGGGCTTTGGCTAAGTTCCGAACGTAGCCGCCCTTTCGACGTTGTCACGGATCACCACGCTCTGTGTTGGCTCTCGTCGCTGAAAGATCCGTCGGGACTACTTGGTTGCTGGGCGCTCAGGCTGCAAGAGTACGATGTTCGTGTTGTGTACCAATCAGGCCGCAAGCACTCTGACACGGCGCTCTTTCCCGTTCCCTTCTTCTAGCATCCGCCATGGCTGCGCCGTCAGTTTCCTTCTTGCCAGTCGAAGTCACCGACACGCCAGTGGAGCAACGCAAGGATACATGGATTTGCCACCTGTTCGACTTTTTGGCGGATCCATCAGCTTCCCCCCCTTCCAGAGCTATACGTCGTCAAGCACCCCATTTCACCACTCGAGATGGTCTCCTCTATCGGCGGAATTATGCATCTGATGGCTGGAGGTGCCTGCTTATGATACCTCGCCACATGCGCACGCAAATGTGTGCTGCTTTCCACACTGTTCTGCAAAGCGCCCACGCCTGCGTTCCGAAGCCCTACACCCGATTGCGTCAGAGGTACTATTGGCACGGAATGTATCCATTTGTGCGCAAGTATATTAGTGCTTATACTGCCTGTCAGCGACGAAAGGCTCCCCCTTAACGAGCGGCAGCACACTCCAACCTCTCGCGTGTCTAGCCCGTTTGTTAGACCGCATCGGCATTGATTTGTACGGCCCACTTCCCTCGACCACTTCAGGGAATAGATGGATTATCGCCGGCGTAGACTACCTTACGCGTTATGCAGAAACAGCAGCATTACCCACAGAAACAGCCAGAGAAGTTGCGTTTTTCATTCTATGCAACTTCGTCTTACGCCACGACACACCCCACGTACTTCTGAGCGACACAGGACGTGTTTTTCTATCTGAAGCCATTGAAGCATTGCTCTTTCAGTCTAACATTGTTCACAGTAAGAGGACTGCATATCATCCGCAAACAAATGGCCTAACCGAACGATTTAACTGCACTCTCGGTGATATGCTGACGATGTACACCGCATCCGACCAGGCAAACTGGGATGCCGTCCTTCCTTTCGTCACGTATGCGTGGAACACTGCAACGCAAGCGACCACGAGATTCTCGCCGTTTTTTCTTTTATACAGACGCGAGCCATCATGTATGCTAGACACCATGCTTTCTTACACACCTGACGCTTGCGAGTACAGTCCAATTTCCGACATTGCCAGATACACAGAAGATTGTCGGCTGTTGGCCCGTTCCTTTACGAGCAAGGACCAAGGTCGCCAGAAGCTTAAGTGCGACGACGACCGACCTCATGCTACTTTCCAAACGGCTGCCCTAGTTTGCGACTTGGAATAGTGATGAGTAAATTTGACGCATTTAAACCCAATTCTTCTTAGGTCCTGCCTGAAAAGGTTAAGCTGCACACATGCACTGTAGGTGACAAGCACTTTTGGAAGCTTTCACAAATTATACTGCAAACCAGCCACTGGAAAGCCTTCTCACTGAAGTAGGAAGGAATGGATTGTCATGAGGTAAGAAAAAAAAAACTAAATATTCAAGCTTACCTTATGAGCAGTGTTCAGCCAAGCCATTTGTGGAGGAACCTTGTCCACAACTCTGATCTGAAAAAATTTGATGTGAAAGCAAAAAAAAAAACGGAAAAGAAAACCAGTTCAATTGGTTAGTTGAACAAGAATTCCAAAGCTGAGCAAGAACGATGGACACCTTAGAAGCAAACGGAAGAGTTCTTTTGGTGACATCAACTTCTTTTTCAGCAAACATTGAAAGCACAGTACACAAATGTTCTTGCATTTCAAAGAAAATGGATGCACTAACGATCCTGCAGCCTCAGTTTTATCAATGGGACACCAGACTCATTGGGCTGCCCTGCCAAGAAAATTGCAATTGTTGCTGTACACACATGAGAATTTCTTCAGTTTTTTACAATTATATTTAATTAAGTGCAAGAAGTGCATAGAGCTATAATTTGTGCCTTTTGTCATAAATGTGGAGTTTCGTGAATGCCTGAATGTGCATAAATTTAAGTGTGCCTATGGGTACAAGCTAACTTCCTTGCAAAGAGCTTTTTGTGCAATGTGCAAGAAGAATGGCCATGGCCCCTTTTCAAGGCATGTTTATCAAAGACAAACAAAGAATGCCTTTGCACAAACTAACAGTTCCCATCACGTGACTGCGCTTAATTTCTGCGCTATTCTGTTACGATGCAAGTTCAATAAATGTAATTCTCGGTTTTACGAGTAAAAACAAAAACACGTTCCAGAAAAAAGCAGCAGTAAGGAATTACAGGCCAATTTTGACCACCTGGGGCTGTGCAATGTACACCAGGCGTTTATCTAAGCACAGGGGTGTTTTTGAATTTTGCCCGATCGAAATGCAACCACCGTGGTGAAAAAAAAAAAAAAAGACAGGGTTCTCAAGCTTGGTAGGGTTGCACTTTGGCCATTAAGCTAATACACAAGGTAATGCCAGTATAGCAAGAATAAGCTGTTCTGACGCTGCACTGCAGAACATGAAAATTAAAACCAGGGATTTAATGTTTTAAAAGGCAGAGTGCTTTTTGTGGGCTCAGTGGAGTGCTCTTAAGTTATTTCTGATCATTTGGGTTTAATTAACATGCCATCCAAACACAGAGTGTGTTTCTGCACTCCGTCTCTTTCATAATGCAGCCAGGCACTGAAGTTCTAACCTCATGCCCAGCAAGCATACTGCACTACTACACATTTTCACACAGAATGCACTGAAGTAAGTACTTAAACAAACCAGTGCTAATTTTCACATTTTCCCACATTTTATTCTCTTTATGAGAATGAACTGAATGAGCAGTTGTAGCCATCTTTCACAAGCAATTAACTTCTTGTAAAAAGAAGTGTCAATAACGAAACACTTAGACCACATGACTCCAAAACACTTAGACTCCAAAATGGTATTATAATGCGGTCACGATGGCGCTTAATTTGTCAAGTAAAATAATGATCGACCACTACTTCATTTAGGTTGATCTTGCTGCTTCAGTTGTATAATACTAATTTGCTAACCAAGAATAGTTACTTGTAAATTGCAACACAATGCATAGCAGCGATGTATTGTGCTAGAAGAGTCTGGGGAATTTCAAATCCTTACATACCTTTGAGGCAACATCGCTCTTGAGTAAATGATCGACGAGGTGTCGTCCTACAAAGCCAGTGCCTGCACAGGAAGCGTGGCAAGTGAGCAGTCATTTTATTGATACATTCATTTCAGTTCACACAGTGTTCGAAGCAATGGCTATGGTGCAGTGCTGAAAATCACCGACAAGAGTGAGTAAAGACACTCGAAAATAGGCTTTTTTTTTTTGCTAAATTACAAAATATCCTTCATAATTCCCTCCTGCACCCCAAATGCTTTGTAAAATGAAGTACAAAAGTTGGGTCACTTGCCAAGACATTAACCTCACTGCGACAGGAAGGGGGATTGGAGAGGAGAGCGTTGTGATATGTAGAACTGTGAAAGGCGACCTTCAAAGCTGCTTCTAGCGACTTCAACGAGCTCTTGACAAGGCAGCAACGTCCGCTATGAAACGTTATAAAATGTCGCAATGCCGTTGACTTCACTTATCTGGTATTATTATACATGACAAATAGCTCATGATTATGGCGACCCGACACATTTTTTTTAAATCTTATTACGCAGCACCTTCGTGCAACTAAACAGCCGAAAATCGACGGTCGACGATGCGCTTCCGTTCTCGTAAACAAGGAAAGCTCGCAAATAAAACTTTTCTCGCGTGGAAAAATTGGTTAGGCGCTCAGATGTCCACACTGGGCGTTGACGGTTTTCGTGAGCGGCAAGACAAGCGTGCACCGTCGGAGACTTGCCCCAAGGAGCTGTCACCGGTCGCTTGACAGCGGAAATGACACACCGCTCAAAGAACGCGCTCTTCGAAGGTGAACGAACAATCACGGGGGCGGCTCTGTCGGTGGTCAAGCGCAGCTGCGGTGTACCCACCTCCGAGTATGAGAAATCGGTGCTTTTGGTCGCCCATGTTTCGCTGGCCTTGACGACACCGGCAGGGGTTGATAGCGATCGACGTTCTCTGCGCGCAGTTTCCGATGCCGCCGTGGTGCAGCCCCGCAAGGACCGGGAACCGGGAACACGTGGGCGGCGACCGGAACAGGAGGCGACTTGTAGCGGCGATGCGCAAAAATAGCTGGATGAATCAGCGCTAGATGACGCCAGCTTTATTAAAAATTCACTATCATCAACATCAGTCAAACTATAACGTTTCAAATTACATTTTTAAGTAAACACTGTTCACAGCAAATAAAAATATTGTCTTTATTTTTGATTGTGCATTATTTTTAATAGAAAAATTTCTGCACAATCACAATAGAATTGTTTTTTTATAGTGCCGTCAGGTGACGCTTTGGACAAGAGCATTTAGCGCGCGAGACTTGAACTATGCTGCAGTGTATTGTGACGATAGTTATAGCGCGAGAACAGAACGACGACGCAGAGACAAGAGGGCGTCGTCGTTCTGTTCTCGCGCTATAACTGTCGTCATGTCATACCAACTAGCCCAAGCTGCTACACTTGTGTTGTGAAATAGCGCGCGGATTTCGTGTTGTACATTTAAAGCCTTGAGGTAGGGAGCCGACCTCTTGAGCTGGTAGCTGCCAAGGCCAGGGCTGCGCCATGTAAATTAAAACGTTTAAATAATTGTGATCGCACGTGCTTGGCAACCCGTTTCAAATTAGATTACAATATAATTACGACTTCATTGTTTTGTTTTTGCAGGAGGCAGAGTCTAGTAGTGGCGTGCAGTGAAATTCGGGCTGCAGAGATGCGTCAGATGTGATAGGTACATTAGAAAGTCGAAAGAGCAGTCTTGTGAATGCCCAATGACAAAGTGTATTTACTATATTTTTATACATATAACTACGTATGAAGGAGAGCCAGAATAGTAGTTTTGAAAAGAAAGACTGTAGAGTGTGTAATCACACGTTGTTCCTTGCTGAATAGATGCGGGAGTGCTGAAAAATAAACGTTTTCTTTTTTTTTTTGCAATAGGCCGCGGTGCTTGAGACGTTGTTACACTGAGCAAGCACGGTGACGTAACATATGCGGACGCCGTGTCGTGCTGCAATAGCAGCACATTTGAAGCATGGTATCCGAGATTAACTTTGGTGACGATGTTCTAGCTGAACTCGTCACGAAGTTCATGGTTGAAAATACGAGAGGGGCTAAATTGCTCGCATTACTCTCACCAGATTCTCATTTTTTCCCCTCTCTTTATCGTGCAGGCAAGGAGAAAATATTTCTGCTTGTGCTCGTGGACATACGTGACGGGATAGTAATGTTATTTCTGTCGTGACCAGATAGTCCCAATTGTCAAACCGTCTTACTCTCCCAACACTCAAGCAGGCAGGCAGATAGATAGATAGATAGATAGATAGATAGATAGATAGATAGATAGATAGATAGATAGATAGATAGATAGATAGATAGATAGATAGATAGATAGATAGATAGATTCTCAGCAGGAATCGAAGCCAACTGTCCTGCGTAGCAATCAGGTATTCTCCTCCGAGGCATGCCCGGTCTTGAAACTTGTTTGGAAACGACAATATGCAGGCGTAATGTTGGTGGACCTACTGCAGCATCATGAAGCGTAGGAGCACCCTCCTTCGAGGTCGCGTCAGAATTCGGGCGTCACACCCGAACTTGTGATGTCACGATGACGTCATGAGTGATTGCGTGATGATGAATTTCTGCGGCATTCGTCCCCGACGCCGCTGGACAGTAGCCGCCGACGGCTAAATTTGCCGTTTGATGAGGCATCTATAACGCTTTCGCCTTAAAAAAAATTGCGACTACGTTGTCAACGCTACAACCACGCTTAGTTCGCGTTGCAATAAAGTGTTAAACCTTTGTAGTACCGACGGAAGCTTGTTGCGTGAGAAGACATTACGTGAAGCTTGTTTAAACAAGCTTTAACTTGACAAAAAATGATATCGGGAATGTTGTCTTCATTTCCATTGCAGGTGGCCACGTATTGAGTGTCAGGACTGTAAAAAATGAAGACTTGCAAGAGTGTGTAATACGGATGCAAGCCTGGGATTCCCAGGATGAACCAGAAAGCGAACGCCGGCTTTGGTCCAAAGAATGAGGCAGAGCTGAGAGTTGATAACAAAACAAAAATATATTATCAGATAAGGCAGAACAAATAACACACAAACAAGCCCACTCGGCAGTTATCAAATACTATACGACACCAATCACATGACACTCGAATACATTCAAAACAACGGGCACAAACAGCAACACGCGCTAGGATACAATCTCATGCATCAACTAACCAAGCACACTTATGGGCTAGAATGTTCGTCAAACTTGTTCAGTCCAAAGTTCTTGGAACAAAGCTTAAATGCTTCTACGAAACACTCACTCAAAGTCCAGCGCCAGTCGTCGTCCCGCTGCGTCGAGGTTTCTCTTCCAGAGTGAGTGAAACAACTTTATTGACGATCCGGCATAAAGGGGAAAGGTGTAGGGGGATTAAAGCGAGACACTAGCGTGCTCGGACGTCCCGGAGTAGCAACCTACTCGCGTCAAACCCGTGGGGGCGCTGCTTTCGGCCGCTGGCGTTCCAGGATGCTAAGCACGTGCTGGACCACGTCTCTTTGGTTGCCTGGCTCTCGGCTGATGATTTTGCTGCTTATGGCAGTTGGCATTACTTCTTGGTTACCCGGCGGAGGTGCACAGTCCCAAAGGAGGTGTCTTTGGTGGCTCGCGCCTTCTTGCAGTGTTGGCATACATCAGTGGTGTAAACCTCCGGGCAAACGTGCTTTGCCCAGACGGGGGTCCATATGGCTTGTACTTGCAACTGCCGTAGTGTGGCTGCTTCTCTGCGTTGTAGGTCTCGGTGAGGCGGTGGGTAGAGGGGTCTGCTCGTTCTGTACCACTGCAGAACGTCGGCGTAGGTTGTGATAAAATACTCTCCGTCTTCGGCATCGGGTCGTTGCGGCTCCGAGGAATGCGTTGACATGAGACCCGCGGCTATAGCGCGTGTGCCTCCGTATCTGCCTCCTCGTTGTGGTTCGGGCCCACGTCCAGCTCCCCGGCGTGCGCAGGGAACCACTTGACGGTAATGTTGGTTTCGGTCTTGCTATAGTTGAACATACTCTTGCAGTGGTTCCATGGACGTTGTTTGTAGCAAAGTTGACTATTGCCGTCTTCGAGTCGCTGAGGATTGTGCGGCAATCCGGGATCGCTAGTGCCAGTGCGATTGCAAACTCCTCGGCTTGCGTGGGCGACTTGCACCGTATGCTTCCCGACGTTGTGAGTACTCCAGTGTCTGCTGCGATGACTGCTGCTGCGTACGTGTTTGGCCGGTGGGGATACTTCGCCACGTCCACATAGGACGCGCGCGGATCGTTGGCGTGACCTTTTGTGAGGGCCGTGGCTCTCGCCGTTCTTCTTTCTTGGTGTACTTGCGGATGCATGTGCTTCGGTAAGGGTGGAACCCTCAGTCTTTGGAGAACGTACCGGGGTAGCTGCTTTGCTACCTCCGGAGTCGTCGCTGGCGCGTTGATTCCAATGCGTTGTAGTATCGTTCTTCCCATCCTGGTCTGGGACAGGCGGTGATACTGCGCTGTTCACTGGGCTTCTGCGATTTCTTCCAGCGTGTTGTGAACGCCCAACGCGAGCATGCGTTCCGTGTTGGTGTGGGGGTATAAGCCCAGGGCCGTCTTGTACGCCTTTCTGATCATCGCGTCAATCTTGATCTTCTCCGCCGCTTTCAAATTGTGGAACGACGCTACCTAAGAGATGTGGCTGACTGCAAACGACTGGGTGAGTCGTAGTAGACTGTGTGAGTCGCACAGTCGACTGGGTGAGTCGACTGGGTGAGTCGCATGCCCTGGTACCGCGTGGCCACCTTCTTGAGTGGTCGGGTGGCCAGCGAGAGCTTTGCGTGGAGCTTCTGTACCGTCACGTTGTTGCGGTTCAAGTCCTGGAGGTGCAGCCCCAAAACTCTGAGCATCTGCACGTGCGGTATCGGCGTTCCGTCTTGGGTTACCACGTTGATGTTCTGCGTTGTCGGGCGTCGCGCACTTCGCGGTGAGATCACTAGCAGTTCCGACTTGGTCGGTGAACACTTGAGTGCGGTGGGTCGTAGGTGTTCTTCTACGGCGGCGACGGCTTCTTGGAGGGCTGCCTCGATCTGGCTGTCGCTTCCTCCCGTTGACCACAGCGTGATGTCGTCCGCGTAGATCGTGTACTTGATGTTTCTAACGCATTCCAATCTTCTTGCAACGCCTATCATGACAAGGTTGAACAACAGAGGGGAGATCGCCGAGCCCTGCGGTGTCCCCGTGCTCCCCAGCTGCTTGAGCGGTAGTTGTAGTTCTCCTGCCACAAGCCGCGTGGTGCGGTTGGTCAGGAAATCTTTGATGTAAGCGAACGTCCTCTCCCCCATGTTGAGATGGGACACCTGCCGAAGGACGGCCGAGTGGTGTACGTTGTCGAATGCTCCCTGGAGATCCAGTCCGAGCACCGCTCTGTTATCCAACATGGGAAAGTGTCTGTCCACGATTTCGTTCTTGAGCAACAGCATGGCGTCCTGGGTACACAGTTTGGCCCGGAACCCCAGCATTGTATGTGGATATATGTTGGATTTTTCCAAATAGCGTTGCCATCTGTTGAGTAGGACGTGTTCAAGCACCTTGCCCACGCACGACGTTAGAGAGATGGGTCTCAGGTTGTCTATGCTGGGTGGTGTGCCTGGTTTGGAGATCAGGACCGTTTTCGCGGTCTTCCATTGTTGCGGTAGCTTGCCCGTCCACCAGCACTGCTTGTAGTACTTGGTGAGGGCTTCGATTGCCGTGTCGTTCAAGTTCCTCAATGCCTTGTTGGTGACGTGGTCCAGTCCGGATGCCGATTTACAGTTGATTGTTTGTAGAACTGCTCGCACTTCCCATTCTTTGATGTCGGCATCTAGTCTCTCATTGGTTGCCCCTTCGTAGCTGGGGAGTGGGTCCGTTGGCGTAACGGGGAGATACTTGGCGTCCAGGCGTCGTTGCACCTCAGCCTCTCCCATTTCTTTGACGGCTTTATGAATTGTCTTGTTCAGCTTGTAATGCTGAGCTCCCTTGGTTGTCTGATCGTTGAGCAAGTGGCGTAGCAGGCGCCACGTCTTGCCTTTGTGTAGTTGACCGTCGGCTTCTTGACACACCGCGTGCCACTGCTGTCCGCAGAGGGCTGCGCTGTGATGCTCCATGTCTTTGTTGAGTTGTGCTATACGTTTGCGTAGCTTTCTGTTGTGGCGTTGACGTTTCCAGCGCCGTCTCAGCGAGTTGCGGGCTTCCATGAGGTGCGCTAGTCTGCTGTCCAGCCTCGTAGCCTCCGGCTCCGCTTCTACCGTCTAAGTGGCGTCTTTGGTCGTGGCGTTCAACATGTTGGCACATGCTTCTATGTTTTCAATGGTTTCCGTAACGTTGTCTTCTAATTTCTTTCTGTACTCGTGCTAGTCGACGATTTGCTGTTGCTGTGCTCTTTGCGTGCTCTCTGCGATGGGTATTGTAATTTCGAGTATGCGGTGGTCACTTCCCAACGTCTCCCCGGTGTTCCGCCACGTGACTCCGCGCAGTGCCGAGGCCGTGCTTATGAAAGCGAGGTCCGGGTTTGTGTCTCGCTGTGACGACGTTCCGTTTCTCGTAGGTGCGTTGGGGTCGTTTAGCAATTGGTAACCCGCGTCCATTGTTTCGTCGTAGAGACTGTGGCCCTTCGCCGTCGTGTATGGATACCCCCATGCCGTATGTTGAGCGTTGAAGTTTCCACACAGTAGGGTTACGTTGGAGCCCGCGAGCTGTTGCGCTTTGTGCGCAAGGGTGCGGAATATTTGCTGGAAGTGCTTCGGATTGCTGTACACGTTGATTATAAAAGTGCTTTCACGGCGCTTGCGCTTCCCGGTGACGATTTCGACCATGCTGTGCTTGATGGCGCCATTGGGTAGCAGCTCGTGATATATTGTAGATTCTTCTTTGCCAAGGTGCAGACCCCCTGCCCCTGCGCCTTTCCCAACTGTTCGTGCGCTGGGGGGCTTCGCAAAGGATCTGTACCCCGGTAACGTCGGTGGGGTTTCACTGTGCGTTTCTTGTAGTATTATAACGTCGGGTCACTTGGTGCTTTGCTGTATGTACTGTTGTAGCGATGCTTTTCTCCCCTGTATGCCGTTGGGATTCCATCGCCATATGAGGAGATGATGCTGTTGCGTCTGTGCTCTGTTTCTGTGGTTAGCGGTGCCTGTTGCCGTTGTCCCGTCCATTATTGCGGTTGGGTGAAGGCCTGTTGTGGGATTAGTCCTGACGCCGTCAGCGCGTGTATTAGTGCATCCAACTTAGTCTGTATTACTTGTAGGGTAGACTGCATGCCATGTACGGGTGTCACCAATGTGTCGAGGCGTGCGTTGGTAGCATCGAGGCGATCTTTAGTAGCTTTGATGGCTTGGCTCAGGGTTTCGTAGTTGGCTTATATGGTCTGTTCTAGTCGATCTTGACGTTCTTCTAGGCTGTCCAGCCTAGCGTTGACTCTTCGTTCACGTGCGTATTCGAGCGCTCGCTTCTTGGGTGCCGGTTCGCTGGTCCTAACAACGTCGATCGTTTCGGGTTCTGCGCTGTTAGCTTCCGTAGTAACTGGGACTTGTACCTCCATGGCTGAGTTTGTGTTGTTTTCCGATCTCGGGTCGTCAACTGGCCGCAGTTCAGTAACAAAACTTCTTCACTGGTATAACACGTCCGCCACTCACGCGCTGCTACTGCTGAACACGGCTTTGCCCACGGGCGGTAAACACACACTCATCTCTTGCTTGACAAGCCTTCGCACACAGGCAAAAAACTCTTTTCATCTCCGCTCACTCCGCGACGAATGTTAGGCGGGGACGAATTCCGGGGCGAATTTCTGCTTCTGCGCCACCACTCGAGGGCAGGGGCCGGCCGCCGCCATGGCTGGGATCACTGCTGCGGATCAGCTGCGTCAGCACCGCTGCCGCTAGAAGGCGGAACCCCCCAGCGACGAGTGAAGTTCTAGGGGCTTTCTGGCCAACCAGCTTTGGGCCGTCCGGCAAGCCGAAGATGCCACCCGGCTCTAAGGACTTCAAGCGGTCACCCGGCCGAGGCCCCGTCATCATCATTGACGGAGGGTGGGAAGGGACAGGGTTTAATCCTTTCTTCCCCCGTCTCGCCCGAAGGAAACTTATGGATTTCAAATAAAGCTTATTCGTTCATTCATTCTTCGTCTCCTGCTCGCCACCATTCGCTGCTCGCTTATGTAACTTCGCACGGGGTTCTCGAAGCTTCGTCACAGCCAAAGATCGGGAAGGGGTGGGACCTTCCTCGAAAACTCCGCGACCTGTGACGCAACTAAGAAGTACCTCACCCCTTTCTTCTCAATATTTCTAGAGATCGCTCGTCAATAGATGCGAGGAAGTTGGTCAGCGTGGCGGCGGCGTTTTCGAGGGGGAGAAGAGGAGCGCGCGGCGTCTTTTGATGCTTGTGTCTTGTTTACTCCGGCTTCTGTCGCGTCTGCTTCGCGCCTGGTTTTACGTAGCCAAAGGTGCACGCTTTCCCGAGCGCTCGTTTGTGACACAGTCTCTCCGAAAACTTTCCTTGTAGTGAACCTCGTATACGGATGTACGTACACCTTTAACCTTGTGCCTTTGAAAATACTTAAGAATGAAGAATATATGTCAACTGTCTGTTTTAAAGCAATACCTAATTTAAATTACTACGCTGCTATAAGGAAAGAAAGGAAACATTTAATGGCTGTTTTTTTCTTTGTTAGACACGATGGTAATAGGAACTAACAGAAAATTACGGCAAGGAAAGTATAGGGGAAGTTAGTAGTAGTAGTTGTTATGTAAATGTGAAGTAAAGTGGACAAAAAGATCACTTGCCGCCGCCTGTGACTGAACCTGCAACCTTCGAAGATTGCAGGTTCGGTAATTGCTTATAATTCCTGTTGGTACTTAACTTACTCATATTTTCTGTTAAGTACGTGCATCGCACTACATAAATATTTGAGGTACGGCTAACTTCTGCTGATAAAAGTGATAGTGGGTATTTCGAGCACACTCTATATATGTGACCATTGTGAGAAGTGTAAACCAGTTTATGACAAGGTTTGATCATCACAAAAGCTCTGTCTGACGTTTACATGCAGTAGACAGCCGAATCTTCGAAAAAGTAATTCATTCCAAATAAGTTCACTCTTTCTTAATTACCTGAGAATCGATTTTTTTGTCATATTAACTTCTCCATTCCCCATTGTTTTTTTCTCTCTCCCGTATGCTAGTAACATTGCCTTGCGCATAAGTTGTTCGACAGTAAGACCGCCGTGAACATTGGGAAAATGTACCCGACTTGCACCTAACTAGTTATAATTTGTAATACTCGACTTGTGATAGCTGTAATATTATGATGCATGCTATTTTTTTTACTTCTGAATCATTGGTGTTGAGCTTATAAAAAATTTTGGAGGCTATACGTTACGGGAGACGCACCTAATCCCGAGTAATATGCCTCGGTTCAAATTATGTCCCCGCTCTTAACGTTACCCCGTCTAGGGTGTGGCCGCGGATGTTATGTAAGGTGTGGTTATGAAATGCGTCATTGCCGCAGTCGGCTCACCATTTCTGACACCAGGGGACGTGCTTCGGACTGTTGCTACGTACGTGTTGTATTGTCAGCCTGCGTTTTACTGTTTTAACCCTGCGTTTCACAGCACCGAAACAACAAAATGGAAAGAAAAGGGCCTTATCGTAATGAACGCTGTATCGATCGTCGTTCACTGTGCCTGTTTCCGTCCCGTCCTTTTCTTTTTAAAGTTCTCTTCCGCATTTTTAGACCCCTATACATGCTTTCGGTTGATTGGTACGTGACCTCGTTGCCAGCAGAGACGCACCCTGTACAGCTGTGCGAGTTAACCTTTATTTGAGAGAGTGGCAGATAATGTTTAACGAATGCAGGAAGCGGATGTGTTGTCCGGAGGCCCATCGCTTTTATCTTCGCGTTGAGGGAAATAATGAAAAGGACAGAATGAAACGATAATTAAACGAAGCAGAATCCACATATGACACATGTACTTCTTTTTCTTCCTCCTCAATCAAGAAAGAAATGCGCCTGACAATCGCTGCAGGAGCACCCATTCCACGTGTCTGTGAAGACACAACACAAAGGGGTAGATGTTACATGCTCCGGACGTGGTGAAACAGTTGATGCAGCACTCAACTCCCGATAAAGTTGGTCACAAAGTCGATTCACAGCTGCGGTGGTCACGTCAGCCTTGTGCATTCTTGAAATGCTAAATAGTGATACTTTATTTTTGAGCCAGGCTAGAAAGAAGGTCGTCGCCGAATTGGCGCTGCACGGTCTCTGTAGAAATTGTTGAAACTGATCACCAATAGGCTCACCGCGATTTGGCATTAAAGGGACACTTAAGAACAAAATGATTTTTCGTGTATTAGTGAAGCATGATTTCGCGATCCCGAAAATACTACTCTTACCGGGACACGACGCTAAGTAAGCGAGAGAACGCGTGAAAAAAAAAAGTGCAGGTGGCGACGCCACATTGAGATTCCCGCACTAAACACAGTGACGTCATAATCTTTGTAGGCGTCTGTTGGGTCTCTCGTAGCTTCTAATCAATAAAATTGAAACACATTGCCATCTGTGGGTGCCATATACCTGTACACCACAATGGGTTATGAACAGGGGCTTGTTGGGCGCGTTGGTTCAGCATCATAGTAGGATTTAGCACAGAACGCTGGGACGAAGAAAACGAACACAGAGTGGTGTGTTCGTGTGGGTCTTTTTTCGTACCTGTCTTTTTTGCGCTAAATTCTACTATAATATGTTACGAGCATAGAAATACCCACCAAGGTTACTGGTTTTAAGCACAAACTAAATCATAGTAGCTCGGAGGGCTTTCCTTCGATGGCACGGTACCTCTTAGAGTGAAAGGTTCAGGGTGTGTAGTCAAGAGTCCGACAAAATCCCGTCTGGTCGGGGACAAACATAGTGCAAAGTAACAACTGTGAACAAGGCTCCCGTGTGGGGAGTCGAAACGTTTTTTTAACTTTTGTGTATTTCACCTTGGTCGGCGTTTTTGTTACTTTGCGCTCAGGGTGAAACGTACGTACCCCTACATTATCAGCTTGTATTTTTAATAAGTTTGTTCTTCGTAAGTACAATGTTCTTTAACAAAAATGTACGTGTAAGCACAGTGAGGGCTACTATATGAGCTGGTTGAGCGATTGAGCTTACACACACAAAAAATAGCTATGCCAAATAATATCCTCTATTTCCTTTTGATATGTGCAGTCCAACGGGCCCACGACGCAGCAGAGAGACTTCGTCTTTCTGTTCCGACGGGGAAGCGGCCCGCAACGGGCCTAAATGCGTTCCGAAGGACCTAATGAAGTTCATCAATCAACAATTCAACCATGCGCAACATGTAGACACAGCAACAACAACAACAACAACAACAACAACAACAACAACAACAACAACAACAACAACAACAACAACAACAACAACAACAACAACAAGCATGACGATGACGTGTTTAGTATTGGTTTTGTATGCTTTTTTTCCACGAAGGTATGTTATTGTAGTTCAATGAAAACAAAAACTGCTTCGACTTTTCTCTTACTTTTTCTTACTCTTTTCTTTTTCTTACCCTTTCTCTTACTTATACTGATGAAAATATCCACCTTGCGCGGAGCTCCGCAAGGTGGATTAGGTCGCAGTCGCTGTCGAGGCGGCCGAGAGAAAATGCATGGAGAGATGCACGCCGTATTTTTGATCAACCCATAAAAAAAATACAGAAAGCGTGACTCATACTAACACATTTGAAATGAATATGCAAGCAGGTTTCTCTCGAGAGTATATAGTGCCCCCGACAAGGAGGTCACTGTAGCTGTTGTAATACTGTGTTCGAAACGGTCTCAATTTTTTTCACCACAGCACGTGGATGCACAATATTTGAGCCAAAAGAAAACAAAAAAGACGCTTGCGATTTTGTCTAGAAATTGAATTGCTCTAAACAGGAAGCACAGTTTGCGTACGTGCTTACCTCGTCCGTCTATTTTACACATGCACTGTCCAAACACAATTTCTCGTAGAAGATATTCGTTCAATCATTATTGATGACCCCAATGACATATTGCTAGAAAATTATTCAGATACGTTTTTGAGTGTTTTAAGAATTACAAAGGAAGCAAGCGTGAATTCAAGGGCTCGTTTACTTTGTTAGGCAGAATATTATTGAGAACTCGCCTCCATCGAAAATGCAGCCCGCGCAGCCGGGATTCGATCCCGCGACATGTGGGTCAGCAGCTAAGTACCTTAGTCCCTAGACCACAGCGGCGGGGCAAAGAATAAAACGAAAATAAAGTGGACGAAAAGAAAAATTACTGCCGGGGGACCTTGGAATAGCGCGTCCGATGCTCTACCAATTGAGATACGGCGGTGGTAGGTGATCTCTTCGTCCACTTTATAAGGTATATAGTGCACTGAAAAGTGGGAGGGTCAGTCAGCGCTGCCAGCAAGAATTACGGTGATTATGGCATACTCTTGCTTTGCCTGTTGGCGTCACGTAGCATGTCTTTTTATTACGAGCTCGCAGCTTACCAATATTCCCTCGCATGCATGCTAACTGAAGGCATCAGGTCTACCGGAATGAGACCGCTGCTATTAATGAAGAGAGAAGTGCACCCTATAAGTGTAATTTTGTACCAATGTATCGACTGCGACGTGGGATTGACCGTGTCTTACAAGGACAGTAGGCACATTTAAATGTTCAAGCGTTCAGTTTCATACTTTATAGGCTGTTCACGGTTCGTGAAATGAAAATGAAAATCAAAACTCACAAGTTTCGGTGGATGACCCAGAAGTCGCAAATCGGATCCCGGCAGTGGCGGTCGTATTTCGATGGAAGCGATAAGCTAGAGGCCAGAGCACAGTGCGACGTCAGCTACCGTTAAATGAGTAGTAGCATGGATTTTAAATATTTTCCAGTTGTTGCTCAAGTTAAGGATACAGGTGTCGAGAATTCTCAAGAAAGTGTTGTAGTGCGTGAGAAGGCATTACATCTTCACTACCACTGCGTTAAAACTGCAATTTCAGTTGCGTTATCTAGAGCCTGCTGCTTCGCAGTGACGTGTCATCACAAGTCTGGCGTCACGGGAAGACTGCAACTCACAACATACTAGCAACGGCAGTCAGTTTGCTGTCAGAATCATGCGATTGACGTTAAAAAAAAAGAAAACGACGAGTGAATTGTCTTCCAGAGACCCTGACAGCGATTTCTGCGATTTAGGCTGGACGCAAATTTCGCAAACGCAGTGAACTGTGATCACATGTCGTGATAAAGTCCATTGCGGTGGGGCTGGTATGCAGGTGCTGGGTGACAAAAACTTTAAAATCAAAAATATTTTATAGGTGTCGTCTGGTTCCGGAGTGTGGAGAGAATTTAGTGCCCGCCATGAAAATGAAAAATGCCTGGCAACTCAAAATTGTGTCAGAAATCACTTAAGGAACACCAAAAGATCGTTATTTCCAGAGTCTTCCACTACATAGTGTCTCATAACGATTATGTCTAGACTTCGGCACGTCTAACCCCCGCAATCACGATTAAATGTCACAAGTGATATGGGCTCGAGATAACCCCTTCGTGTTGCTGCGGTTATCACTTACTAAGAGTGCACGTGTGGGCTCTGATGCCTCAGTGCACGAGCCGAAATTGCGCCGACGGGCCACGAAGAGAACAAGGTGGAAACGAACGATTGGGCAATAATATTACAACACTGAGCCCTAAATAAACTAGTTTCATTTCGTGAACAGTGCACACGAGATCTGTACAGCTACCATGCAGATCGATGTTAGCGGGTGCAACGGAAGCCACTGAGAGGCTTATCGTTTAGCGAAACCCGCAATGTGCAGTTTTAAGTTTCGAGCTTGTAGAGGAGCCTCTCAGACTGTCATTATCTGGACGATGAAATGAACTTCAAAGGCTTGTGCAACTTGGCACAAAGCGAGGGGTTCCCTCGCAATAATAAGTTAGCGCAATAAGTTTGCGCATAGCTGCATGCGTCGAGCTTCTTCCATCAGCGCGGGTGACGATCACGCCATAGAAAGTTTGGAGCACTTGGTTCCCCTCGCTGCCTTTCTCTCTCTCTCTCTCTCTCTCTCGGGAATATAGTTGAGAAACGCATGTTGCTACAGGAGGCGAGCAGGGTTTCCTCGTGAACGGGTTCTAGGAGAAACAACATTTGTATGGTTGTTAATTTTCAATATTAATGCCAGGTAAACGTGATAGTGGACCGAATCGAACACTGTTCGAATAGATTAAGTTAAAATTTTTAAGGCAGCCATTTTCGGCACACCCCTGCTATACATCATTTTACTTGAAAATAAAAATTTGGCAGATGTCACGCACCTTGGAAATCGATGTAATGTGAAGCATGCGGAGGGAAAGTGGCTCTGTTGTAATTTTTATATAAAGCGAAACGCTACGAAATGACGCTGAAGATATGTGCAAATATTGTACGCACATACATAAATGGTCACATGTTTACTGTTGCGTAACGATTAGGTTTAGGATCAGGGTGTTGTAGGCAGCCGGCGAATCTAGCCTTGCGAAATTTGCAAGCTGTTGACCCGCCCGGTTTCCTCTTTGCTTGTTGTAACTTATGTCCTTTTTTACGTTTTTTAATTAAGTTCGGGTGCTCTTAACAATTGTACGTAGCACGACGTAACTCTGTATGAGCCGATGTTCTCTGTGCTATTCCAGACGCAACGTTGTACCGGACCCTTATCTCACTGCATTATGCCCCTACATAATTGTCACTCGTCACCAGTCACATGCGAGGTCTGTAGCATCCAAAAACTTCAAGAGATTTTGCGACACCTGCTTCCTGAAGGTCCAGGAAAGTGGTGTTATAGAACATTACTTGCTTAAGTGTCGTGAGCTTGATAAAGAACGGCAATGTTTATTTGAGGAACTGCAACATTTAGGATCGCCCCGCGACAGTGTAACTGATATGGTGTTTCCGCGTTGCGCAACGATGTTAGCAGCAACATGGGTATTAGCAACATCAGAAGCGGTAAGCTGATATGCAGCGCTTGTGCCCTCGAGGATGGTGGCCCTGGACACTGCTATATGAATGAGCTTCACCGGATGGTGCTTCGCTACAGTGGTCGTTAACCCGACGTGACGGCTCTATAATAAGAGTATGTATGTACTGTTTATAAGATTGGATAGCCAGCACTGCAATCACAATTGAAGTTTCACGAACATTATGGTCTACCTGAAAAGCAGTTCCGAGACCTGGCGTGGCGCAGTGGTAGAATACTTGATTGCCAAGCAGAATGTGGGATTCGATTCCTGCCGGAACCATGATATTTGTTCTATGATTTCGTTGGGTCAACGCTGTCGATGCCAACCTTTAGAGGCGAAACTCCGTAGGGCCGACCTAGTTGGCTTCCATCACTCCCCACAGAACTCAAACCAAAACTGCCAGCCTGCAAAAAAAAAAAAGAAAGCTTATGTGTAAACAACCGATTTTCTGTATAATCAACCACCACCGCCACCGCCACCGCAGCAGCAGCAGCACATTGGGCAAGCATTCTAAAATCATATGGTAGGTTGCCACTATTCCTCAAGAGGAAGGCATATAACAGCTGCATCTTACCGTGGTAATCAATTATATGGCAGTACAATACATGATCACCCACGGCGTTCATTTGTGCATCCGTCCGTGCATCTGTCCATCCATCCGTCTGTCCTGCCGTCTGAGCATCCATACGTATACGTCCATCTGCCCGTCCTTTATACTCGCTGGCGACTTCAACGTAGGCAGTTATTCACTTCGTGGAGATTCACAGATTTTTTTAACGCTCTCGAATTAAAACTACGAATGTCTGTTCGCGCCATTCCTTGGTTAATACAAACTGCCAGTCACCTTCAGTGCATTGCGCTTAACTTCAGTTGATCTTAAGCCGACGTGATGGCTGTATCGTAGGAGTACTATCTACGTCAAATTAAACCGGAACAGCGGCAAGCCTTGCGATGGCACTGTGCGCACCGTGCAGTTACCACAATTGACAGACGCACGCATCCTGCTCAGCAGCTCCGTGTATATATGCGTGCCTGTACATGGTGATAAGCGGACGGCTTGCCCTTGTTCGGGTTTAATCTGACGCGGATAGTACATAAGTAATGTTTATAAAATTGGATAGCCATCATACATACCCAATTGATGCTTCACAAACATTACAGTCTATTTGGAAAGCAGTTGCGATACCTGGCATGGCTCTATGGCAGAATACTTGGTTGCCACGCAGAATGCTGGGGTTAGATTCCTGCTGGAAGTCTGGCACTTTTTCGTTACAAACGTTGGGTCAGCGCAGCCGATGGCAGCTTTTTCTTAACGCTAACGCGTTGAAACTACCCATGTCTGTTCTCGCCGTTCCTGGGTAGATATAACTGTCGATTACCTGTGGCACGTACACGCCCTTGGGTATGTGCCACTGTCTAGCGGAAAGTGTTTGGTGACACACGTGACCAGATTGTGACATCGTTCATGCATTCATGCAATGGCCTACGAGTCATATCGTATTCGTTAAACCATCTAATCTTTTTCTGCTATTTTTGGTTTACCTCAAGGAGGTGATCCCGAGAGCACCTAGCAGTGGAGGGCAAACCAACCTCATTCACCCACCGGGATATATATATATATATATATATATATATATATATATATATATATATATATATATATATATATATATATATATATATACGGTTTCAACACCGAGCTGAGCGACAGACAAAAAATGAAATAAAGCAACAACCAGAAATGCGCTTAGCTTGTGCACTACTTTACATTGTTCGTGCCCAAATTTGCCCGAATACATTTTAAAAGTACATAGAAGTGAGATTACTTGCGGCATTGGTGCAAGCAATGCCACAACGACATACCGATTTCATAGCACCATGGAGGTACTTCTTGTTGAACAAGGACCGCCTATGTCGAAAGGTGACGTTCTCTTCCTGAAGGAGCAGCTGAAGTTAGGTTACGGCAATGTACCACTACACTGGTGAACACAGAAAAGTGGAAGGGCACCAATAACGTCAACAACGCAACAGCACCATGGTATCCAACTCATTGGTGTCCTTGTTCGCAAGCATTAATTCTGTTACGTATACCTATAACCAAAACTTACTAGGACTGCTTCGTATACGCTTAGTAAAATTATAAGCTATATTCAGACGCGTTGATAGGGCCTTATCGCCAAGCCTGTAGATTGCTCTCGGCGAAATGCTGGCGGTCCCTATAAAATAACAAAGCACTTTCAGCTGTGAATAAGTTGTGACGTGATTATGTCGTTTCTGATTGTCGGTTTCGCAGAATGACTTCGGTGGATCGGAGAAATCGCACTTGGGAGCAGCTACTTTACATTCAGAGCGCCACGATTCTTCAGATATTGGCACGATCGATATCCTATTGTGCCCTGCTCCTGTCCTGTCTGAATGCTGTTGACTTCTACGAGCGAATTTTGTCGGTTTACGCAGTTCATCACGAGCGATTCTGTAGCGGACGAATGCGCTCGTTCAATGGCTGTTTGCTTGACACCAACCGATGATTGAAAACATGCATAGTACTTGAAAGCGAATGCAAATGCTATACATTCGGTGAATAAGTAGCTTTGTTGCTCACAGCATGAATATTCAACTGACAGGCCGAAGATACAAAGGAGAAACAAAGGAAAACAAAGATTTCCCAGAACACGGGAGCGTGAAAAGAGCTAAATGGAATAGAAACACGTTAGGTGATGGTGTTCAGTGCACAAAATAAATGCGGATGATCTGGTTTCATAGGATATAGAAAGTTCTGAACCAGTGTTTAAGATATACGACTGTGGATGTGGGTAGGCCATGTAATTTCGGTCTCTCTGCTGATCACGATTAAACTCGACTGGGGGATCAAATTTTTCTACAGCGATTGGCTTTTTTCTGCACCATGCGGAATCGAGTCAATCACAGTCTAGAAAATTAATCCATATCTGGCCAGATCACGAATGAACGTGACTGTGCGACAGCCTAAAATGTGTAGGACACATAATTGATTGCCCATTAGAGCTGCAGGATGGCTGCCAAAGGAAGGGAAGTGCAAATGAGAGAATGCAGAGAAGTAACTGGGAAGATAAAATTACGCCATCTTCTGCTAAAGGAAATCTTGTGTAGATGCGAAGCAGTGGGTGGTAACGCTTACACTGGCGGCAGCGTTGACGCTGCAGGCGCTCATCGCGGTGTTGCGCAGGAGAGAAACGTGGAAAGGCGCACAGCACGCTGTGATGGACCGGTGTTTTTCACGGAGCCATGCTAATCACTGATAATGGGCAATGAGAGACCGAAGACTCAGTTTAGACACAGAGATCTGCAGTCCGCTTTTAGTTAACCCGCACGCAGATAATTTTAATTGTTCAACAACGCAGTGGAAAAATCTCCCACCGGCACTACCTTGAGGTCAAGATCTAGTGCCTATATACATGTGGTAGCCAGTGAACAACCTCGAAGCGAGAAGTCGATTTTTTTTTCGACCGAGAAACTTGCTAGCAGATGCTAGCTGCATCGGCGTTGCGAGGCGAGAGAGGGGAAGTGTAGGAAAGAAGAGAGGGGGGAGGGGCGCGCATGCGCGGCAAGGATGGTTACGCCGCACACCCGATTGAGCTCGACCTTAAGACGCTTCGCATCTAAAATCGGACGCTACACTAATTCCTGACTTGGGCGTGTAGGCGGCATTCGTACCTCGCGTACCTCGGCGTTCCTGTTCCCAGTTGCATCAAGGCTAAAGTATTTCCTGCCTCATACGGCGTGGTCACAGAATTTCCTATAAGTACACTAGGGGGAACTCTGGCGTTAGTGTGTATATATGGGAGCTGCAGCGCACGCCGCTTCAGCCAGCATGGGATTGGTGGGTAGTACACGGATTATATGGTCTAACGATCGTTCTTCAGGCTCCTTGTAGCTTGAATTCCTTTTGCCGCAAGACGAAGTTCAGCAAAGGTTCTGCAATTACAGTTGACCACTTTAACCTTTTCAGGCACATCGATTCGGGTCAGCTCCCGAAGTTCATAACGGCCCGTTTATTTATCAAAATACAGTGAACTAGAACCAAACTCTATAATTCTAAGCAATACTAAAACACAACAATAAACGAACACACAAGTGCGACCGGAGCCCGCAAGTATGAAGACACGCAAGGTACCCATTATGTGCCATGGCGATGACGATGACGCTGATGACGATCGCGTTCCGGACCACTCATTCTCTTTCTGCAAAGGATGAAAGCTATCGTGAAAGCGCTCTCATCCGCGAAAGGCAAAGTGGCAAAGCCGACAACAAGCTGCTACTTTTTAGGAGGGAGCGCTGCATGCGGTGGCTGCACGTCTACGCAGACAGCAATCTTCCCCGGTAACCAGGGTTGCCACTGACTTTGGCAAGTGAAATTCGCCAAAAAAACGTGCCAAAAGTCGCCAAAAGTAGGCGTTGTTGTGACCGGCCTTTGCAGGCACTGGGGATCCGGGATGAAGATGTTGAGGCAGGAGGAAGAGAGACTTGAAGAGAGAGTTTATTCACATTATGTACATGACGAGCTCTTTCTTACATGGCGAGCTTTCGAATCTCTTCTACATGGGGCTCCTTCGAATGAGCACGGTGGCTCATTATAAAGGATATGTTCTCCCCAGATCCCTAGATCAGGGAACGCGTGCAGATGGCACTTTCCAATCACGGATCACGCATAATTAACCGGTGAGGGCGACGAGCATGCACAGCCCGCGTGAACGTCCAATATTGAGGCGTGGTCACTGTCCTGCCATGTGGCCTCATCGTGGCTCTTGCTCGTCGTGTGTGTGCCGCTGGTCGAGGGGTCCCAAGCTCACGACAGCGAACATCAAAGGGGCCGCCGTAATAGCTCGAAAGGGTCCACTGGACTGTTCGCTCAATTAGCAGGGCGATTCGTTACTGCCACCGCTGTCCCTTCCAAAGAAGATGTTGCACTTGTCGTCTCGTGAACGGCTTCGGGCGTCGTGCCGTCACGGCGCCTCTTTTTTTTTTATGGCTCGGAGGGACAATACCTCAGCTGTTCGGTGACTTGTTTGAGGATCAAAATAACGCCGCTATACCCTGTCAACCTATAGGAGCCGGACGCAACACCGTTTCCCCTCAAGTTTCGCCAAAAAACTCGCCACTCTACATATGTGTGGTGTGCCTAGTAAATAGAGATTACTGATTATGTATAGCCTTGTGGACAACAATATACCATCAGTCAACTTTTATTTATATTGACGTTTTTTAGTGCCAGTTGTATGACCCGCTTCCCCGCGGTTGCACTGAGAAAGGGCATGCATGAACCATCAGCGTGCCTGAATGCTAGTGCCTCACAAGAAAAGTTTTCGACGGTTTTAGGACGAAGCAGTCGCTACAACAAGAGAAAGAAGGCGTGCGTAGTTTTTTTTACAAATTTCGAGAATTCCATTGAGCGGAATTATGTGTTTGATAAGCGAACAACCTAATTACAAAACAAAGGTAACACGTTCGAAAGTAGGGTGTAACCATCGCACTAAACGCAACACGTTTTCTGTGTGGTCATGCTTACATACGCTAAACCTTCACCTCAGTGCAGTTTCTGAACACCCAAAGAAGTGCCCCAAAGAAGCCGACTTCTTGGCCGGCTCTAAAAGAATGTCAATAAAAAAATTTAAACTCTACATAAGACATGAGAAGGTACTACAGCCGGGAAGAAGTCGACAATTTATTTCGGAACAGTTGGAGCTGTGGTCGGAACACGCAGCCTAACCGCCACCTCCACTTCAGAAGTCAAACTATAAACAATCCTAAAGTCCCTAAAGAACTTCACACACCACCACCTCGCGACACGCGAGAAGTTTGCTGACATCAATTCTGCTTGGAGTTTGCTGGTGGATGCACCAATGCGCCAGTACCTCGAGTATCTTGGTGAATTGAAGAAATTCACAATAGGAACAACACAAACGTACTGAATTGCGCGTAAAGTGGACCTCGTACTGGTGAGTCTAAAACTACAAAAAAAGAGAGAAAAAATGTTGTAGCCCATTCGTTTTGAAGACACTGAGAATAGAATATATATCTCAGTCCAGACCTAAGCCAGAAATTGCCAAAAAATCGCGATGTCACCAATCATGATTTTGATACCCCGCGGATCTTTTAAATTCGCCGAAAATTTGACGAAAAGTCGCCACCCGTGGCAGCCCTGCCGCTAACAACCGAAAAAGCACATACAAGTGCGCGGGTATGGCATGCGCATGACTCACTGAATCATGTAACCACATTTGGGTGCTGTTTTATTATAATTGTGGGGGTTTATTAATAATATATGGGTTTACGTCCCACAAGCACGATATGGTTATGAGAGACTCCACTATAGTGGAGCGCTCCGGAAATTTCGACCGTCTGGTGTTCCTTAGCGTGCATTGAAATCGCACAGCACATGGGCTTCTGCCATTTGGCCTCCATCGAAATACGACCATCACAACCGGGACCGAACCCACAACCTTTGAGTCAGCAGCTGAGCACCGTAGACGCTGTTCCACCAAGGTGGACAAAATTTTGCTTCTGAAGCCTACATTGTGCATTTCCATGAAGACTTGGTGTGAAATAGCAAGACCGAACTTGTTTGTGGTGCACATTTCCACACCATAGGCCAACTGTTTATTTTTTGACAAAGAAAAATTCCGCTGATCACAAGTACCTGGGAATCGACGTTATGCGAAGCATGCGAAGGGAGGGTGACCGTGTTCAAAATTTTTTATTGAGTGACACGCTCTGTAACGACGCTAAATACATGTACAAATGTTGCATGCACAGACATATGTTGAATGTTGCAGATGTTAATATGAGATGTTTGCACATGCGCAACGATGACAAATGAAATTTGCGTATTACGAGGTTGTTCCGGACGACATTACGAACTCTCAGCGGCGCCGTGCTCAACCAGAAGTTGTCCATGTCGTGCGCCTATAACTATTTCATGCGCGAATCTGAATTTGTTGCTGTTGTGTGTGTTTATTGTCTTCATTATTGTACATTCGTCTTTTGTTATAGCATCGGGACGATGCCTTTTTCAGAAGGGGGGGGGGGGGGCAATGCCACGTTTCTTTTAAGTTTTGTTGCACCCCGTTACACTACGTTCAGCGCAAAACGCGCCTACGATGTTCGAGAGGATTCGAAGCTGCAGTGGATTGTTTTGTTAAGATTACGCCCACTTCGTGAACAATACATATTATTCGAGAACCTACGTCGCCTCTAGTGATAACGCTAGGATATTCGATGGCAAGGGTATGAATTCCGACACGATTCACCGCTTGTCAGTTGATCGACAGCCGACACTCTGCTCACCGCTACCACTGCCAGTGTCTCGCTGTAATCTAACTTTCCTTTTACGCAGCCACAAGTTCGGCCCGAAAAAAGTTTAGTATTTGATCTGCAGTTTTTTTCCCTTCATCCACGTCACGACCCCGTGATGGTATTAGCAACACCACCAGCTGATATGAAGCGCTGATGGCCCTGGACACTGCTACATAAATCAGATTCATCGCATGGCAGCTAACCACAGATGACTCTAACCCGACGTGACGGCTGTATAAAAGAAGTACATATGTGACGTTTATAAAAGTGGGTAGGCAGCACTGCAACCACTATTGATGTGTCACGAAGATTAGCGTCTATTTGAAAAGTAGTTCCGAGACCTGCCGTATAGCTCTGTCGTAAAATGCTTCATTGCCACGCAGAATGCTTCGGTTCGATTCTAGCTAGACCCTCACACTTATCCTTAGCGTTCGTTGGGTCGACGCTTCCGATGTCGGGTATTTAACGCTCGCGCGTTAAAGCTGTCCATGTGTGTTTTGGTCGTTCCTCTGTAGATACTAAGTGTCAATCACCTATGGTACATACACGCATATCAGTGGCACATACTCGCGCCTGGTTATGTGCCACTGTCTCGCGGGAAGTGTTTGACAACGTACATAACGGGATTGTGACATTATTCATGTCTTGACCAGCACGTCATATTCGACAAACCATCTTACCCTTGCAATGCTAATTTTGGTTCATGCCGTGTTAAGGAGGTGACCACGAGATCACCCAAACGTAAGCGGCTAGGTAGATAGATAGATAGATAGATAGATAGATAGATAGATAGATAGATAGATAGATAGATAGATAGATAGATACGCTCAAAGTCGCCGAACTTCGCTAAGAAATGCTTTAAATTTAAAATAATGATACATGTTTGTCCTGACAAAGTAAAAATGTGGCATATGATTTCCCCTCTCGCTTCGTTTCAAAGGCAATTCTAAGTAGGCGTTCCTGTTAGTAAAATCACTTTCCATCGATTGAAAAGATGTATTTTATTTGAGTTATAAGTCTGTGTTCATGCACAGACACAACACGCGCAAAGATTATCATTAAACGACGTGTCCTTTTCTAGCATCATCTGTCTCGACTGATGCCCTATTCGTGTAAATCGCGTTTGATTTTAACAAATGATGTATCAATTTGACCTAAGCAATCATCCTCAAGGCGTAGTTATGAACAAATTAGAGCTCTGCCTTTGGGTGTTTCGATGCACTTACCGGATAAAGTTATTTCTCACAGTTCACTAATATTTCGTAATTATAGGCTGATTATAGGCCAACGTCACGAAATGACGCTAAATATATGTGAAAATGTACGCACAGACGTTCAAAAGTCTCATATATTTAATATACCCGGTTTTTTTACACTGTCGCGTAACATTCGTCTCGGTGGACAAGTGGTTAGCGTGCTCGGCTGCTGACGCGAAGGTCACAGGTTCGATACTGGCCGCAGCGGTTGCATTTAGATGAAGGCGAAAAGGTGGAAGCCCGTGCGATATCATTGAATGTAAAGAACACCGGATGGTGTAAATTTTCGGAACCCTCCACTAGAGCGTCTCTCATAATCTATAGTTCTGGGACGTAAAAGGCCAGATTATTACAGTTGCGCAATCGGATGTAACAGCATTAAACTGATATGTAACGCGTTAAAATTATCAATGTATCTTGATAAGACAGATGCCTGGGCTAGTTGGTGATTGGAAATCAACATATTTGCACAGCGCAAGACTACGAGTAGTTACGACGTAGCTACAGAAGAAGAGACAAGGACAGAAACAACGCCGACTTCAACTGAAATTTTATCAGCGAAAACGCTGGAAATATATATTCGCGACAGAACATCACCGTGCAATCGCGCAAACCATTGCATCACAGCAAGATAATCATCTATCATGATTATCCAATAAAATTTCAGTTGAAGTCAGCACTCTTTCTGTCCTTGTCTCTTCTGTAGTTACGTCGTAACTACTCGAAGCCTTTGCGCTGTGCAAATATGTTGATTCCCAATGTATCTTCTTGATTTCTTGGATAGATATAAACTGTCAAGCACCTATGGCACACACTCGCCCGTGGTATACCGGCATGTGCCCCACGTGTCTGGCGGAAAAGGTGTGACGGTGTACGCAACGGGATTGCTACATTTTTCATGCCCTGACCGGGGGAGTTATATTTGTCAAGTCATCTTACTTTCTCACACAAGTTTTGGTTTATGCCAAGTTTAGAAGGGGATCACATCCAGCATAGACAGACTCACTAGGTACCTGTGGTACACAAAGAAATTATTCGCATTTAATATCTGCGGTAGAATATAAGCGGAGATATGGAACGCCCAGCCTTCAGCGTAGTAAGCAGATATTCCGTATACCACGCAGTCACACCACTGATCATTCGTAAAAAAAAAAAGACCCTGTATCTTACACCACAAATGTCGTCGAAAGACGATAGTCTTGCGTCTGGAGAGAGTGAACAAAACATTTATTTGATGCTCTGCACAAAAAAAAAAAACTTGGTGAATGGTATTTTGGAGGCACTGCGTTAGAGTTCCTAGAGCATGCAGGGGAGGCGAACGAGCGCATCAAGTCACGTCACACGTGAGAAATGAGCGCTATCGGGCAGTTATTCTGAAAAACGGGGCGTGCGCCGTACGCGCCCGTCGCTGAGGTGACAAGGTGTAGAATGCAAGGCGACGGGTAGGTGCCACCACCATGTCGTCTTTGTAAACCGTTGCATGGAAACACTTGCCGTTTCGTGCAAGCGTTGCATGGCCCGGCGCAGCGTTATAAAGGCTATACGATCCTTCAAATTACTTTTGTATGCCTTTTCTAGTAGAAAATACACATACATAATATTGACGTGTTGTTATGGTGCCTCAGATATGCGCAATAATTGCTTTTTAATTGACAATCGCACAAGTATAAACGCTGAACGTTGAGCAATATTGGTGGGCGCTGCGGATGGGGTCGGCCGTTTGGGGTATCAGCCGGTCTCTCTGGTGCCTTTTAGGGTGCCGTTAAGGGTGGACAAACAGACCGAATTTTTTCGCGTCGAAGGTCTCCAAGAAAGATTATCGTCTTTACAAAAAACATACCGTAATAATGTCATGAAGTGAAAGAAGCCCTCTTAATAAACGCATGAAATGCTGCGTGGCTTTAGACCAGCAGTACGCGTCAGGGCATGTAAATATAGAAGCGAGCGGGTGATTTAAAGCAGTGCGACAAAAAAGTGTGCAGGTATGCCTGCCTTTGATTGATTTGTGGGGTTTAACGTCCCAAAACCACCATATGATTATGAGAGACGCCGCAGTGGAGGGCTCTGGAAATTACGACCACCTGGGGTTCTTTAACGTGCACCCAAATCTGAGCACACGGGCCTACAACATTTCCGCCTCCATCGGAAATGCAGCCTCCGCAGCCGGGATTCGATCCCGTGACCTGTGGTTCAGCAGCCGAGTACCTTAACCATTAGACCACTGTGGCGGGGCCGGTATGCCTGCCTTATGTACGCGTATAGTGGGTGCTTCGTGAATTTGTAAAAGGATTAATTATGGCCTAGCGGGTACTTTGCGACTCTACTTGCAGAGTAAATTCCAGGATGATCTGAACCGATCATTGTTACGCGCACACGTCTTGTGCTTTCACCGTATAGGTTTGCAGAAGTTACCGAGCGCAAGAATTGCGCTCGCTGCTGAGGCCACCTGAAGAGGCGCGCGGCTCACGCACAAAGTAAACACAAAGAAGTAACAATTGTGGCAGTTGTTCGTACACGCTCGTCCTGTGTATAGTTGTGCGTTCGTTTCGTTCATCCTTGTTCGTGTTCGAGCAGCGTGCCTTAAGTCAGAAGAATGGCTAGTTGGTCGAGTCGGTAATGATCCATAATGTGCTGCGCAGAAAACGGAAGGAAACACGAAAGAAAGATAAGGACAGACACGCACAGGAGAAAATATACATAGGAAAAGATAAAAAGCAAGGGGGGAGCAAAGGGGGGGGGACCGAATCAACGAAAACTTACGCCACATCAGGAACAGCACGCGCGTCGGGCAAAACCAAGAAAGCTTAACTCTTTATCGTGTATGGCCACAGAGGAAACATTGTGCCGACCTGTCACAGTTTTTTTCCACGGTCGTCCAGCTTATGTTCTTTGGTGTTTCCTCTCTGCTTGAGAAGAGTGCTGCAAGCTTCGAGCTGCTTGCCATTTGTTGCGTGACATAACATTTTTTTTGCTACAGCACTCGTTGTTTCACTTTGTGGCAAAAAAAAAAGCAATAAACGCTCGGCAACCTCTGTGAAGACACGTTTCCCTTTCGTGTTCTACCGATTAAAAAACCGTACTCCCAATTTTTTAGCGCTGATATCTGATGCGCTGTACTAGTTTCCAGGGGCTTGTATGTCTTGTTCCTTTCAAAAATAAACTAGTTGAGTGTTAGCGCTTGTCTGTGTCTTTCTGTCCTGTTTTTTGCGCGTGCTAAAAAAGTTACATTACTGAGCCTGCACCCACGGCTGGCTGGTCGTATGTGTCCATGATTTACGAGCTCGTAACAGTGTGGCGGTTTTGAGATAAATAAGCGAGCTGCGTGATAGTAGAGGCCAAGCCAGACATGCGCATTGACGGATTTAACTCGAAATGACATGCAGCTCTGATGCAGCGCATGTTCTCGAGGCGGGCATACATTTAAAAATTCAGCACTTCCGACAGGATGCCGAGTTTTGGAGGTCTGTGTTTTGCATATCTACGTCGATAAAAAGTTCTAGACAATGTAAATATAGCGTTTGGTACGCTACTATAGTATCTTAACGTCGGTACTCGTTGACAATATAGCGTATACGCAAAGTTTGGCGTTGACCTTTGTCGCCACCACTATTCGCATGCTTCATACGCTATCCTCTTGTGGGTCCCCCGCTATGTGACGGAAATAGCGGGAGTACTCAACGAACGCTATATTTGGATAAACTGTTCTAAATCGTCCTGTTATCACACATCAGACCGACTGTGTTGACGTGGTCCTCAGCCACATGACAACGGACTTTGACACTTCCCAGTCGCGTTATATTGTGAAATAGGACAAGCGCAATCCTGCTGACCTGAACACTTATTTTGGTGTTGTGTCTTGTAGCTTTCATTTGCCCAGGAGGAATGCTCTCTTAGAAGCAGAACTTGTCGGTTCAGTACATAAATCTCGGTCGTTGACTGCTTGAAATATTGACGGCAGCGACTTGAGGCAAAACATGGCTATACCGTTTTTTACAACTTGGTTATGAAGATCTTGGAGAATAACTCCAGCAAGCGTAGTTCCCGCTAAATGTTTAAAGCGATGTCTAGAAGTTGTATTCCATTATTCTGGGGCAATAATCTAATAAAGTTCAGCCCTATTCCACTTCATTCACATTTTTCGCTCACTGAGGTCATCACGGTTTCGAAGACTTCACTTTTCCACAGAAAAATCAGGTAACTATCTGTCGCGTACTCGCCCCACGGAGGCGCTCGAAAAGAAGGCACCTACACTCCTTGAAGGTTGGGACAAGACTAGTTTATTTTCCAAGAAAAGCAGGCCTCGAAAGCGACAACCAAAAGGTGCGTGGCTTCGTATCTTTTGCGGCCCTCCGGAGATAACGTGAGGCGTGTTGGCCGCGTCTGCGTCGTGCGCCTCGGCATACGAATTGGTATGCGCACACAAATAAAACTATCGCGATCACCGGTGCCATCGCCCGCTACACATACACAACGAAAAGCCTTATTAACAATAGAATCACCTAAAGCGCCTTCCAAACGCTTCTCAACTTTGCTAACGTGTAAATGAAAAAGAACCAGAGCAACCTTAAAACCAATACATATTCCTGATTTCTGATCATGGACGCTTTCCTTGTAAACTACTGCAGTGTCGACTTGATATACAAGGAAGGAATTTCTCGAGAAGCCCTCGTAAAAACGCCAAATTTACCAGGGAAAGCCATCTCGTACCATTGTTCAATATTACAGTCATTAACACATATTAATAAGTCCTCATACGGCAAACAGTAATATATGTCTTCAATATTCATACTAAGCTTCACAGCAACCGTGGTTCTATTCTGAAAGGAACTGAACTATTTCCTGAGAATCACGCATACAAAAAGGGTCTGAAAAGGGTCTGCAAAGGGTTTGGAAAGAGAGTAAGCAATTAATTCTGCAAATAAATAGAGACAGTTATTTGCATGTGACTTTTTTTGAAAAGATTGCTCGAAAAGGAATCTACTTAATTCTCATTGGTTTTCGCTGAGAAAACCCATTCTTTTAAGTACGTGATTAAGCCTTCTTAATATTACAGGCTGTTTTCTCAAGATTATATCTTCACATAAGGTCGACAGCACGTTAAATCTGTCGGTGGTTCAAATGTTGCCGCCCTAAAGTTATTTTTCACGGCTGTTAATGTTTTTTTTGGGGGGGGGGAACATGCTACCCCGCATAATACGAAATACTCCTCATTATCTAAAATTACTGGCCGCAGTTTCTTTCTTACACAATAATTAACTAAAGACCAGATAGCGTCAGGGCATTAGCGACACATATTAGATTCCTTCATTCTAGCAACGCAGTCTGAAATGCAGTGCGAGCGCCCTTTATCAGGAACTAGTCCAGTACGCGATGGCCGCTTACTGGGCTATAGTTGGTTCCTTTCAAAGTATGCAACTGCGCGTAAAACTAGAAAAAGATGGCGTGAGCAGTCACGTCTTGTCTAGTTTTACTCGCTGTTACATACGTTGATATTACGCGGCAAACTAAAAACGTCTGTTTGCATTGAGGCTCGGCTTAAAACATAATTTTGCACATAAAGATAACAATCTGCAGTAATTATCATCTAAAACAGCTCCTGCGAGGACTATAGGTTATTGGTGGTGAAACAATGAAAAAAAATCTTCCTCTTATATGATTGCAGTTCTCAAAAGTTTACCCTGTGAAGGAATTCCGCATGCTGGTCAGTTGCCGTCGTCGCGTAGGCGTGCAGGCTGTTTCACACTCAAGAGAAATCTCGGAACACGTAGCATGCCGCAACCACGCCCCGTCTGCTGCTTGCGCGTGCGCAGATGATTCAGGAGGGTAGTTTTGCGGCCAGCCATGCGGCCGCTCTTGCTGGCCGCATGGCTGGCGAGCGCACGGATATATGAATTTATAGCAGGAACTGAGTCTATGACCCGCACTAAACGTTGTGCGAGTTCGCGCACCTCATGTGTGCGTGTTTCTATGTCATTTGTATCTACTGCTTAATCAAAAGGCCATGGAGTGGCCACTCCAATCGCCAGACCTGAATATCATCGAAAATGTCTGGGGCTTCATGAAAATGTCGCTGGCACGCTATCCTCTACACGGGCTGTGCGAGTATCGGTTGGGGTCCGCCATCGTCAGCGATTCGGACGCCCTGTGAGTGAATGCATCGCTCATGGAGTCACTCTATACGCCTCACTGCAGTCAAGAAAGAGTGCCGTCAGCACTGCCACTGGTGACATGACTAAGTGGGATGCGTCACGAGCCGGTTAGTGAGCCTTGTGGTAATGAAATGTCGTCGAAAAGAGACACGTTCCACTCCTAGGTTCCCGTACTACCACCCCTGAACTTGTGGCGTTCGTTGACGCACCACACTTTTCGCGGTTGCGGTCACTGACCCTGATGGTAAACTCCTCGCAGCAGCATCCCTCCGAGATACCACGCCGGCCAGGGCTGAGCAGGCTGCTCTGGCCGTTGCTTTTCCCACGCGCACGTGCATTTTAACTGACTCTCGGGCTGCTGAGCATTCATGATGGGCTGAGTTTGTAAGCAGGCTGCCCATATTCTGACCAAAATTTCAAATTGCACTGCAATTGATGGTCGCATCACCTGGTTTCCTGCCCACATGGGCCAGGATGTCCACCCTGTTATCCATAATGCCAATGAGTCTGCCCATGCCCGCGCACTGTCTCACCGTGACGGGAATTCGGCCTCTAATTTGGGGGAAGGCATCCCGCAGCTTGATTCCCTCCTCACCTTCAACGGAATATGCAAGCACTATCAATTGTACAGGCGTAGGTTCCCGCCCCCGCAACTATCGAGGGCCTAATCAATCACTTCACGAACGCTGCAAAACGGTACTTACCCGTCGCCCTTATGTTACAGTAAGTCTATAGTGACAGCATAAAGCCTCACTGCCCTCATTGCGACGAGAGACGATGCACGTTGTCCCACATGTTCTGGCAATGCACGGCGCTGCGCGATGGCGAGCCTCTCACCACAGAGGGCGCCTGGAAGACTGCGGTCGCCAGCTCGGACCGGGAGGTCCAAATCCGGGCTGTCCAGAGGGCCCGCAGTCGACCCTCCTTTTGAGGGGCATCGGTTTTTTCAGGAAAATTCGTGAATAAAGTTCGTTGACTGACTGACCCCGCCGACACCGAGCACTGGGGGAGGAAGGCGTGCGATATGAAATGCACGCGTTTTTGAAGCCACCGGAAATTTAGCTTTTATTGCGATGTTTATATATATATATATATATATATATATATATATATATATATTGTAATGATGATTGTAGTGGGTCATGCAAATCTCGGCACACACATTGTCAGTGCTAAGCACGAGACGCTCGGCCCGGACTGTCGCTGATTTTGATAGCTAGGCCTACGCTCCTACCTGGTCTCGGATAACAGTTTTGACTGTCTCCGTTCTATATTATAATTGGTGGAGTTTGCTGGGTCTCCTTGCAATCCTGGAGTTGCGAAGCCGGACTCTACCTGCTGTCATGACCACTGCATCTGCCACAAGCCCTCCTCCTATGGCTTCCCAGGCCATCGTGTGCTCCGGCGCGGTCCGTCAGCGGGATCCTCCCATATTCAGCGGCACTGACGACCACGACGTCGACGACTGGCTGGCTACTTACGAACTCGTGAGTGTCTTGAACAAATGGGACGAAGCCACGAGACGGGCCACTGTCGGCATTTACCTCAGTGGCATTGCCCACTTATGGCTTCGGAACCATGAGACCGACGTTCCCACCTGGGCAGTATTCAAAGCAAAGTTCAGCGAAGTCTTTGGTCGTCCTTCTGTCCGCAAACTTCGTGCGGAGCAGCGCCTTCAGTCGAGATCTCAACTGCCTGGTGAGAACTTTACAAGTTACATAGAAGACGTCATTGACTTGTGCAAGCGCGTCGATGTGAACATGACGGAGGTGGACCGCATCAAGCATATTTTTAAGGGTATTAACGAGGACGCTTTCCAGATGCTCATTTCAAAAAGCCCTGCTACTGTCGCCCAAGTTACCGAGCTCTGCCAAAGCTATGATGAGCTCCGCCGGCAACGTCTCGTCACCCGCCGTGCTGTCCCACATCAGGAATCGATGTCCGGCTTAACTCACTCGCAAGACCCCGTCCTCCTCTCGCAGATCAAAGATTTCGTGCGCGAAGAAGTTGCCCGCCAACTCTCGCTCATCTCTGGCCTACCGGAGCGCAGTGCACCGCTTAGCCCTACTCTACGGACTATTATACGAGATCAAGTGTCTGAGGTCCTTCCTCCACAGCTGGTGCCACCAGTCAATGCACCATTGACGTACGCCGAAGCAGCAGCACGACCACGACCACGACCACAGACGTTCCAAGCGCCGCCTCCACAGCCTGCTCCTGTTTATGCCGCCCAGCCGCCACGACCTCCACTTCGCCGAGTCCCTAATCCATGGCGCACTGCCGACAACCGACCGATCTGCTTTTCGTGTGGTCTACCTGGGCACGTCGCACGTCTGTGCCGCCGCCGCCCACTCCACTCACGTGAAAACCTACGTCCATACGAAAACGATTACACGTACACTCAATACACCCCAGACCCCGAATTGTACGCTCCTCGTCCAAGCCACCGACCAGCTCCTGATCGCCGATCTCCTTCTCCACGTCGACGCTCGCCCTCCCCGATGCGCCGACGCCCCCCTACAATCGACGCGGAAAACTAAATGACGCAGTTCCCGAGGCAAGAACTGCGTCCTCGTCGCAAAGCACAAGCCCTCTTCGTTCGCCGCCGAATGTAATTAATGCCGTTCTTGAAGGTGTACCCGTACTTGCCCTTATTGATACTGGTGCCGCAATTTCTGTCATCGCCGAAAAAGTTTGCCGTTCAATTCGAAAAGTGACAACGCCTTACTTGGGTTCATGTCTTCATACTGCCACTGCACAGCCTGTGCAGCCCGTGGCCGCGTGTACTGCCAGACTTGTAATTCAAGGAGTGCCCTACACAGTCCAGTTCGTAGTACTCCCGCACTGTTCTCATGACATCATTTTAGGTTGGGATTTTCTCTCCCATCACCAAGCCGTCATTGATTGCGCCCGTGCCGAAGTCGCCTTTTGTCCCCTTGGTGATGCGCTGCCAGTGCACGATCGCCCTTCCGACGCGAAGTTGGTCATTAGTGACGACACCCAAATCCCTCCACGCGCTACTGTCTTCGCACCTGTGTCGTGTTCCACCGTCGTCGACGCTACAGCATTCTTCACGCCTTCCGCTGCTTTCGTTCATCGCCACCTATCACCGCTCCCAACCGCTCTCGTTACTCTTCAAGGTGGTGCGACCAACGTGCCTGTGAAGAATCCGTTCCCATTCACGATTACGCTACTTCGAGGCGAATGTATTGGTTCGATAGAATCATTCGAAACCATCGCTACACTTGACGTTCCTGATGAATCATCGGAAGTCAGCGCCCTCTCCTGTAGTTCCGCGAATGACCCTTCCACTACCGACATTTTCAACCGTGTCATCGACGAAGGCCTAAACCCACAACAGAGGTGTGAGCTTTTGAGCCTCCTTGACAAGTTTTCGACCATCTTTTGACAGTCACAGCGCTACTTTAGGTCGCACATCTACCGTATGCCACCAGATCGACACAGGTAATCACCCACCACTACGGCAGCGACCATACCGTGTTTCGCCAACTGAACGCCGTATCATCGATGAACAAGTAGGTGACATGCTAAAGCGAGGCGTCGTTCAACTGTCAAACAGTCCTTGGGCGTCGCCGGTTGTTTTAGTTAAAAAGAAGGATGGCAAGATACGCTTTTGCGTAGATTATCGTCGCCTAAACAAAATAACACGAAAGGATGTTTATCCTTTGCCTCGAATTGATGACGCCCTCGACTCATTACAAGGCGCAGAGTTCTTTTCCTCCCTTGATCTACGCTCTGGGTACTGGCAAGTGCCCATGAATCCAGATGATAGGCCAAAAACTGCATTTGTTACACCAGACGGCTTATACGAATTTAACGTGATGCCATTCGGGCTATGCAATGCGCCGGCAACATTTGAGCGCATGATGGACACTATCCTACGAGGCCTCAAATGGAACACGTGTTTGTGCTACTTAGACGATGTAGTGGTATTCTCACCCGATTTTTCCACGCACCTTCGTCGCTTGGAACAGGTTCTACGCTGCCTCTCTGCAGCCGGTCTCCAACTCAACTTGAAGAAGTGTCACTTTGGAGCGCGCAAGCTGACCATTCTCGGACACGTCGTGTCGAAGGATGGCGTTCTTCCTGACCCCGCTAAGCTACGTGCTGTTCGCGAGTTCCCGAGGCCCGCGTCTCTCAAGCAGCTGCGTAGTTTCATTGGGCTTTGCTCATACTTCCGCCGCTTCGTCCGAGATTTCGCCTCGATCATGGCGCCTCTGACAGACCTACTTCAGGGAGACCGCAATCTATCTGCGTGGTCTCCAGCTTGCGACAGTGCCTTTGCGAAGCTCCGTGAACTGCTTACAACACCACCCATACTGCGTCATTTCGATTCAAGCGCTCCCACAGAAATCCACACAGATGCTAGCGGTGTCGGTCTTGGCGCTGTACTCGCCCAACGAAAGCCTGGTTACCAAGAATATGTTGTTGCGTACGCGAGCCGCACTCTTACAAGAACAGAAGCAAATTATTCGGTAACTGAGAAAGAATGCCTAGCGATTATCTGGGCCATTACAAAATTTCGGCCTTATCTGTACGGCCGCCCTTTCGATGTTGTTACCGACCACCACGCGCTCTGCTGGTTATCCTCCCTCAAAGATCCCTCAGGACGCTTGGCACGATGGGCTTTACGGCTCCAAGAGTACGACATCCGCGTCATTTATCGCTCAGGCCAGAAGCACGCCGATGCCGACGCTCTTTCGCGTTCGCCTGTTTCTACTGATATTGCGAGTGTCTCCATCCAAGACAACTTCCTTCCACTATCAGGACCCATCAACATGGCTGCGGAGCAGCGCAAAGATTCGTGGATTGCGTCTCTGATGGATTACCTATCTGAAAAACTCGCCCACCCGCCATCTCGAGCGCTACACCGACAAGCCTCTCACTTCGCCATCCGTGATGGAATACTTTATCGCCGCAACTACCACCCTGACGGTCGCAAATGGCTACTCGTCATACCCAGGCATCTCCGCGCCAGCATATGTGCTGCTTTCCATGCCGATCCGCAGTGTGCGCACGCCGGTTTGTTTAAAACCTACGCCAGGCTACGTTTTCGGTTTTATTGGCGCGGCATGTACACATTCGTTCAAAAGTACATTCGATCTTGCACAGAGTGCCAACGCCGCAAGCACGATCCTAGCCGTCCTACTGCACCAATGCAGCCGTTACCGTGCCCAGTGCGACCATTCGACCGGGTTGGAATAGACCTTTATGGTCCTCTACCATATACATCAGCTGGGAATCGCTGGATTATTGTAGCGATCGACCATCTCACGAGATATGCAGAAACGGCCGCTCTACCAGCCGCGACGGCACGTGACGTTGCGTCTTTCCTGCTGCAACGTTTTGTTCTGCGTCATGGCGCTCCACGTGAACTTTTGAGCGACCGAGGCCGCGTCTTTCTCGCGGATGTTATTCGAGAACTTCTTGCAGAATGCCATGTAATTCACCGCTGTACTACCGCATATCGCCCACAAACAAATGGCTTGACCGAGCGTTTCAACCGTACTCTTGGTGACATGCTTTCTATGTATGTCGCCTCCGACCACACCAACTGGGATCTTATCCTTCCTTACGTAACGTACGCTTACAACACGGCACCTCAAGCGACGACAGGCTTTTCTCCATTCTTTTTACTTTATGGTCGAGAACCATCATCTCCAATTGACACCATTCTCCCCTACCGACCCGACTCATCCGAAGGCACACCACTTTCCGAAGCCGCGCGGTATGCGGAAGAATGTCGGCAATTAGCTCGCACCCTTACAACACAAGAACAAGGGCTACAGAAGTTTCGTCACGACGATGGACGGTCCAACTACCAATTTTCGCCCAACTCTCTTGTTTGGCTGTGGGTGCCCCCCAGTGCTGCTCCTGGTACCTCTACAAAGTTTGTCAGCAGGTACCATGGACCTTATCGCGTCATAGAACAAACTTCCGCTGTTAACTACCTCATCGAACCCCTCACAGCCACTGTGGACCTGCGTCGCCGAGGCCGCGAAATCGTACACGTGAATCGCCTCAAACCATATCACGAACCACTTGTCCTCACGACACCTTAGAACACTTACTTGGCACCATCTTCAGCGAGGGGGAAATATGTAATGATGATTGTAGTGGGTCATGCAAATCTCGGCACACACATTGTCAGTGCTAAGCACGAGACGCTCGGCCCGGACTGTCGCTGATTTTGATAGCTAGGCCTACGCTCCTACCTGGTCTCGGATAACAGTTTTGACTGTCTCCGTTCTATATTATAATATATATATATATATATATATATATATATATATATATATATATATATATATATATATATATATATATATATATATATATATATATATATATATATATATATATATATGGGAGAATTCTAATTGATTGAGAGAAAAATAACAGCACGTTCTCGGCTTTTCCAGCACGCTCGGCGGCCCACTTGTGTTCTTTGCTCTACGGTGCATGGTTTAATCGTGTGAGCGAGTGCACTTATCTCGCTGTGACGGAGAAACCCTCCGCAAGCTTTTCCCTCGTATTTCTTGACAAAACTATTTCGTGCGAGTCGCATATTTCATAAAAAAAAAATGTTCCTGCTAGATTGAATCCACTGTTCCAGCTAGATAGAAACCACTGATAGCTCATATTTGACGGTGCAAGATTAAAAAGCTCATCCTAGAGTACCAATTCTGTGAAACAGTATTAGTGTAAAACAGCATTTCCACTCTTAATAGAAAAATCTGTTACGCTAACGGACTTTCAGTCGACTCACTAAAGCTCTTTCGGAATCAGGTCGTGCCGTAGTGTGTGTGAGTCCGGCTGAATATTATCGTAACGTTCTTGTTCTCAAGTTTTGTTATCGCCCCAATACACAGTGTAATTCTCAGCGCAAACCGCGCCTGGCAGTCTTCGAGAAGCTTCAGGAGTGTAGTAGATCATTTTGATAAGATCATGCCCACTCCGCGAACTATACAGATTATTCTAGAGCCTACGTCACCGCTAGCGATAACGCTAGAACATTCGACGGCAAGTGTATAAATGCCGACGCGCTTCGCCGCTGTCAGTTTTATCGACGGCCGACGCTCCGTTCGCCGCTATCAATGCAAGCCTGCTACTGTGATCCGACTTTCCGTTTACCGGGCACAGGTTCGCCCCAATAAGCAGTTTAATCTTCAACGTACTCTCCGCTTCTTCGTCGACGTCACGACCCTGTGACAATATGTTGGCACGTTTGGTTCACGAGTGAGTTTGACTGAGAGAAAGTTTCGGAAGTCTCGGAACAATCGAGTATGATTTACGAAAAAATTGACGAGAGAGTCCGAGCAAATCGTCAAAGCAAAACAGTTTGTGAGTATGTCTGTGTGAGCTTTAATTTTCTTGCCCACCAATGAATAACATGACTAACCAAACCGTGATCAGAGGCTGATCACGGTTTGATCGTGATCATACGTCACCCGGTTTCTACGACTCTACTAGGGCCCCGCGCGGAGCGATTTGCGAGATGACGAAGGCGCGAATTATTGTTCGGATCTTCAAGAAGAAATAGAAAAATATTCCGCTGCAGCGTGAATTCTCACCTGTTTTGTGAATGATGGTTGCAGAGGAAATCCCGATCACGTCAAATGTCGCATCACATGACTGATAAGCCAGCGATCTAGTCTGCAAGTACATTCACTCTGCAAGTACTCAGGTGAAAAAAAAAATTGTATGGAGTTCTCATTGTAAAAAAAGAATTCAGGTAGCAGCAATGCCCATAAGCAACGACATCTCCTTCCTTCTCGAGATTACCTAACGAGGTATCGACACAGCTTGTTCATAGCATCTGTGGCATCAACTGCTTCGATGTTTCATGCACCACAAGCAGCGAGTGCGTAGGCCACTGATCAACAACAACAACGTATTTCGCTGAAACTCTCATATAAGTTTAATTAACACGCACACACACAATTGTTTCACCGTCATAAAGTGAGCAAATTCTCATCAGCAAATATCTGTACAGACGCTATCAGGTAAACAAACAAACGATACAAAGGAGGCGGTAGAGCGCGAAGCTTGAAGAAGTGCGATTTGTCATAACGCCGGGAAGTGCTCTGTATGTACAGTGATTGATTTCGCTGCCCAGTTTTCCATGCGTCACACAGCAGAAAGCTGGGAGGCCAAGAGCTACAGTCAAGGTCACAGAAATAAAAGAATGAAAAAACAAAAATAGTAAGGGAGCAACACACGGCTTAGTGTGCTTTCTGTAATACCACCTTGGGAAAGGAGCAGGACACATTTTTTTAGCACCGAAACTTCTTTTTCTCTGGCATGCTTAATGACTCAGTAGACTTGCCACAACGCTCCTCGAACCCTCTGTGGCGTATATGGCAGTTCGGTTTACAATACAGTGCACACGACAAAACATTTCACACACATCCACGCAGTTTAGAGACGTTACGAAGGGCCACAGTCAAAATTTAAGTTGATCACCGCTTTGCAAGCTAATTAGAGATGTATCATATTGGGACACCACGCTTGCATAGAGACAAGTCCTGCTTTTCCTCCTCCCCACCCCTTTGTTTTATCAGGCACACGACATACTCAATCACAGTGTCGCCAATGGGAAGAATCCGACGAAGGAAGCATTGAAAGAACACGCTCACTGAAATCAACGTTGTGTACAACACTGATGAGGGTATAACCAACTCGAATTGGCACCAGCCAACCAGATAAGCTTAGAAGGCCACTTGTAATATCCAACGGAACTGAGCACTTATGTTACAATCAGAAACGCACTGCGCAGGAGCATGCCTTCAAGATACATGCTTCAGACAGGTGACATATTTTGTGTGGTAATTTATGCAGTGTGGATGACAACCCCTGCAAGTAGATAAGTTTTGACGTGAGCACGGGGATGATAATAGTACCAGAAATGAAAATGCGTGTAGATTATGTGTCAGTTTTATGTTTCAATGGTACCTTTCCTCCAAACTTCTGCAGAACTCATTGTCCTAGAGAATCTTCAGGAGGCATCATGGCAATTTAATAGGTCAATATTCTAATTTTCAGGATGTTGCTTGAACATTAACGTACACATTTCACTTCGAGCAAAGAATAAGCAGGCTATTTTCATTGCTTTTTTACATGCTGCTTCAAAAATCCTCAACGTTGAAAACTTGGTAATGCCCGTTTT
>WOVY01003590.1:0-20830 GCA_013436015.1 Rhipicephalus annulatus | reverse complement strand
ATCTATCTATCTATCTATCTATCTATTATCTATCTATCTATCTATCTATCTATCTATCTATCTATTATTTAGCCGCACGTTTGGGTGCTCTCGTGGTCACCCATAACTTGGCATGAACAAAATCGCCATTGGAGGGTAAGATGGTTTGACGAATATGACGCGCTGGTCATGTCATAAATAATTGTCACAATCCCGTCGCATACGTTGTCAAACACTTCCCGCCAGACAGTAGCACATACCCACGGGCGGGTATGTGCCGCTGGTATGCGGGTATGTGCCACAGGTGATTGACACTTACTACCTACCCAGGAACGACGAGGAAACCCAGGAACTAATGTCAGTGTCCAGCTGGAAGCGAACCCAATCAAGCATTCTGCATGGCAGTGAAACATTTTACCATAGAGCTACGCCAGGTCTCGAAACTACTGTTCAAACAGACGCTAATCTTCGTAAACGTCAATAGTGGTTGCAGTGCTGCAGACCCAATTTTATAAACATTACATATGTACTCCTCTGATACAATCGTCACGTCGGGTTAACATCAGTTGTGGTTAGTTGTCATGCGCTGAAGTTGATATATGTAGCAGTGTCCAGGGCCAGCATCCTCGCGAACATCAGCGCTTCATACCAGCTTCTGGTGTTGCTAATACGCATGTTCCAGCTGGCATCGTTGCGCAAGTGAAAAGAACTGGTTACATAAACATCTGCAAGTCTTCAAATTATGTCTGTGCGAAGCAACATGTGTACATACATATTTAGCGTCATTTCGTGACGTGTCGCTCAATAAAAAAAATGCAACACGGTCAGTTTCCCTTCGTACGCTTCGCATAACGTCGATTCCCAAGTGCGTGGGATCTGCCGAATTTTTCTTTTCTTTTTTTTTCTATGCCGACGTCAGCATGGGTTCACGACAAAGCCTCTTATCAGTAGCGGATTGGACCACCACCTTTACTAGCCGACCGGAGACAGGCACAGCTCGCGCATTCCTTTATCAGATACGCCCACACTGTTCCTGCAGCTAACGCCACACTGACGAAAGGGTCGGGAATACCGTCGTTATCTCAAGGTCGCACTAGAGACAGCGAACGTTTATGCAAACACCGAAAACAAAGAGCAACGTTCGCTTGAACGGTAATCCATTGTATTCACACGGAGCTAAGGCATCTTCTCTGCTTCTCTAAAACCACGGATCAGCACTGCGTGCAGAACTTCTGAAGTGACCACCATTTAGATCAACAGATTCATGTGATTACGCAGTTCGGGCCACTCACTCAACAGTGAAAAAACTAAAAAGAATTGCGGGATCACTGCCACCTACCGATATTAGAATTTTCTGTGTTTTTGAAAGAATAACTGCACCATTCGCAACACGTGTATAGTATATTGTGCGGGTGGTTTGTGCACTTATCACCATATTATAACTGTGATTATATATATATATATATATATATTGTAAAGAAGCTTCCGAACACTGAAATTGGTGGAACTCTCAGGTGCCTTCTAGTGGGTCTACCCAAAAGGGATGCCGCTCGCGCTGAGAGCCCGTGCTTGGCCGTTACTGTCGCCATTGTGCTTTGTGCTTGCTCACTGTGGACCGGCTAATAAACGCCCCTTAACAATATATATATATAGATATATATATATATATATATATATATATATATATATATATATGGCTTACATACAGAAGAACAACTTCGGTTGCCGCAAGGTTATAAGTATGAAAGTTCGATGCGCTCTGAATAAACAGTTATGTGAAAGCGCAATAAACTCTCGTTATATATATATATATATATATATATATAGAGAGAGAGAGAGAGAGAGAGAGAGAGACAGAGAATGAGAGAGAGAGAGAGGGGGAAACAGTCTCACTAAGAAAATTAAAATTACCTAGAGGTAAATCTGGCGTTAATGAGCTGCTGGATGCAACGGAATTAGTGCCGGGATATGTGGCGAGAGATTATGTAGAAGCGCAGCTGCGCTTCTTCTAAACGGACACAGGAGGTCCGAAAACATTTGCGGGACACACGCACAAAAGCAGTTATCCTTCTGAGACGCCGGATCTATAGCAGCGTATCGGAAGATGACACGCACATAACTGGGACGACGTCGCTTTCTGGACGTGTACGAATGGATTACCACACGGCGAGCTATATCTCCCTTACATTTCAAGAAACGTGGCAATTTGAATAACTTTGTCGACAGCAGCGCTAAGAAAAACCAAACATGCAAGCAAACTTGGGACGAACGAAGCTTCAAAGGTCAGGCTATACCTCTATTCGGTAGGCGTGTAACTTCGCACACGACACATGTGACGAAGGAGGACGCGCGCGGGTAGAACGAACGTACGTATATATACCCGAACCTGACAAACCGGAGCATATGTGCTGCGATTAGTTATGTGCGCCGCGCGCATAAACTCGATGCCTCACTGGTTTCGAGCACGCATAGGCGCCGCTTCCTTTTGCCCGCACAGACTTCACGATACACCACGTTGAATGCACAGAAAATATGTGGGTTATTTATATGTAGCTGTGGTGACTGTTACGAGAGGTGGAGACAATGTGAGCTTTTGAGAGATTGAGGTAAAGCGAACAAACAAGGTCGAAGAGCGAAATTCGTTTTGGTACTTAGTGAGAACGCGTGCAAATAAGCCGACCCGCCTTGCGCCCAAGTCGAAAATGGAGGAACGCATGCGAATCAAATTAAAATCATACTTTGTGGTCTAGAATGTCATAACTGTGCAGTGCGAGCTATGGGGAATGCCGCGTTGGTGGGTTGAGGATTAGTTTTCGACCATCTGGTATTCGTTAATACACGTAATAGAGGGCGTTTTTCATTACGCTCACATTGGGAAGTAGCCACGCACCACGGCTGGGTTTGAAACATAGACCTCACGCTCCGAAGCACAACATCGTTTCGCTGAGCTACCACGGAGAACTTGGACACCAAATGCGACATGACTGAAGCCATAAAGAAGATGCGAGAGCTTAAACAAAAAGCGGATTCATTGCTACTTGTTCCGAGGCACTCATATGCGACAACGATACATAACCTTATCCTAGAAGTGGCGGCAGCAACGTACATTGACGACCCAACAAGACTTTCCGCGATGCCCTTTGATGCCCCTTTTTACAGCAAAGTTAGCAAATGAAAAATGTGTATTACTTTCTACTGGTCAACTGCAGATAGGGCATTTTCTCGCTGTGTTGACACGAGCAAAGTTCCCCGTCCGGCGACCGGATCCTGATAACGGTCTTACCGTACTTAGCAGCAATATTTATTACGTCAAACACCAAGTGCCGCAACGATTGTGGCAGTGTTCCCGGAGCTTTGGCCGGAAAAGTTTAGGTCCTCTCGTGTAAGTGCATCACGGAATAGGTAGGTCTACACTTATCTCGCTCACAGCGGCCACAACAAATATTTGAGTTAGCACACTCGTTAAGCGCGCTCGAAATTATAATATTGGTAGGAGGTGACAGTGATCTCGCATTCTCTTTAGTGTAATCGCCGGTGAACAAGATAATCAAACAGGGCGCGAAGTGCGCACCGCTGCAGCTGGTGTCGGCGCCATCGCGTTGGTGCCTCGCAGAGCGCCCGTCGGGGCTGCCGGCCTTCCAGCGGCGGCAGCGGAAGTCGCAGCACCACGCTTCCGGCGGCCACCCGCCGTGTCGGACCCGGCGGCCGAAGCATGCCGACGAGGGACGCTCCTGGTCGCCGGCGAGGGACGTGCAGCTCGCACGGCCGTCGCGGTGCAGCGGGCAAGAGTAGCCCCCCGGCGACGCGTCGGCCGCTGCGCGGTCCTCCCTCGAGGTGCATCAGTGACGTCGCCGACGCGAGGCGTCGTCCAGCGGGGCGCCCCGGCGCAGGGCCGGCCCGCTGCCTGGTGTCGGGCTGCCTCGGCCAGCCTCCTGCACCGCTTCCTCCTCTTCCTCATCCCACACAACGACCGACGGTGATGCCATCTTGCCGAAGATGATGACGATCACTTCATCGATGGTTCGAACCCACTGTGGTGACATGGGCCAATGCGCTGGCGGCACACTGCCCCTCTTCGTCCCCACGCGTAAACACTTTCTCAGTTGACATAACCGTATACATGACTGTGAAGCCGGTCCTTCCGTCATTCCGGCAACTCTATTTACTTATCGTCACGAAGACTCGCCGTGAGGTAAGAAGCTTGCGTGTCTGTGCTGGAAGGCGTCCGTTGCAAAAGATGTTTATGGTGTCTTGTTATGCACCGAGTGGAGTCTTCCCGTGTATCCTTCCCGGCTGTCAGCTTAGTGTACTTGCGGAAATGGCATCGTGACCGAACAGCATCTGAGAGAATTCCTGGATCGCCTCTACCCGCGAGACCTTACCAATCATCCCGTATACGTAGCCATGTAGGCCACAGGACAGTCTCATTTTTCAATAAAAAAAATTGCGACGAATACTAGATGTTATTAACGGCCACTCATAGCACGGTCATGTGTCACGACAACGGGCACTTCGTGGTCCTGTTGAAATGAGCTCGCTCTGGACAGCCTGGCTTTCTGCGTTCGCACAATCTTTCGGGGAAAAGCGAGAAGTGGAACTTGATTGTTGTCAATAGCATCAAATCAAAGTAAACTTAAGCTCTACGCATACGTAGCCCTGACGGTTACAACAACCACACTCACGGAACTCATTAGATATACAGCGGCGCTTTCGTGCCTCCTTTCTAAACATAGGCTTGTTCTCCTAGGCAGTTGTACTATATAGTAACGGCAGTTATATGGAACGTATATGAGTTGTATGCGGTCATATGCGAGTACATATGCCTCAATAGATGACTACCGTTTGTCACATATAAATGCGAATGTGACTACAGCCACTTGTGGAGGGGATAGCCCGTATATGGCGTCCGTATACGACATGGACAAACTGTACCTGACATCAGGTTGAGCCATATATTACACTCGCTTCTGCCACATATGGAGTAAATAACACATATATGGCACCGGTTATTGGCACATATGGAAGATATAGGGAGCTGCCATATATGGTAATGGCACTTAGTAACAAGCGTGGTCTTAGACGACGAGCGCTGCATGGGGGATTTTTCCATAACGCGAGCTGTTGATATTTCACTATTCAATCGCCTAGCTGCTTGTGCATACCCAACGTTGACCTCACCCCACCCGTCTTTTCCATTCACGTAAGCCCTTTCCCACAACCAACACAGACACACCCACACAAGGCAAAATATTTAACAAGTCAGTTAATGAAAAAAAGTGAAGCTTTCACAGAGTGATAATGGAACGTGATCGTTAGTGGAATTTACTTTGGTGAGCGAATTGAAGAAAACGAACAAAGACGGTTTTTTAACGATTTTAATAGTATAATATCCGGGGTTCTCGGTCCTAAAATTACGATATGGAATTTAGAGACACCATAGTGGAGAGCTCCAGAAATTTCGACCATATGGTTTTCTATAACGTGCACTGGCATCGCACAGTACACGGGCCTCTACCATTTCGCCTCCATCGAAATGTGGCCACCGCGGCCAGGATCAAACCGCGACATTTGAGTCGTTTCTGTTTCACCGAGCCGGACTCTTCAACGCTTTTGGGGCGAAGCTCCTAAAGCCGGGGTCTGACCATGCATGTGTCTTTGTGACCGCTTCGTAACCACCTAGTTGTACGACTCACTCAGCAGGTGGCGCTAGTGCGTGACAGACAGGCGGAGGCACGGACGGACGGACACCCAGACGGCAGCATGGACGGAGATACAGACGGACTCACGGAGGGACGCTTCGCCCCACTAATAATCATTCACTCCGTGGATATGCAGTGATTTTTTCCCCTCGCGCTCAGTTTTACGCAGTACACTACGAATGAGCGCGCCGGCAAACTGAAAACCTTTCAAACGTCTCGAACTCCTCTAAAAAATCCCGAAACCACAAGCGGCGTGAATAATGACGTAACGCACGAAAGAGAGTTAACTAAGCCAGAAGGTGCGCAAGCACTCTTTAATTGCGCGAAGGCTGCGGAAACAGTTAAAGCCAAGTCGGTTGAGGATCGTGTGAGCGGCGAAGGTTGTTGCGGAGAAATCAACGGCCCGTAATTCATCCGCGCTCTAACTAACCCGAGCTTGCAACACACGGCCGCCACTCCCAGCGCAGCACGCAATGTCACGACGTATACGGCGGCAGGCGGACACGTGCTGCTGCGTACAAGCCCTCCCTCCGCCCACGACACGGTGAAGTATATATGGCTGTCGCCATAAAGCGCGCGCATATACAGCAACAGGTTCGAGCCACGCCGCGACGATTGGGCGCCCACGACTGCTGCCTTACGTCGCGTTTACAAGTGGGCCGACATATGTACTCTACTATATAAGCTGCGCAAAGCTAGCTGTAACCCGAGCGTCGCAGTGGCCCGCACTGTGCATTAACTAGGGCACAGAGAAGGAGGAGGGGGAACGGCATTTACACACTTCCGTAAAAATGATCAGGCAGGGCAGTCTCTTCTCGATTTCTCCATCAGTAGGTTGTTAGGACCGGCGCCAGGTCTGACAATGGATCGGCGTTCCTTTTGATGTTCCTTTTGAGTCGCCAAACGGGTTGGCGGCCTGTGTCCGCCATGTATTGTTCCCACCTGGCCGGAGGGTGCGGCGTCCTGCCGCCGCGGCGCCGTGAGCAGTTCGGGAGACCACCGGTGCAGCTTCTTCTTTGGAAGATGACGGCGGCGGCGGCGGCCGGGAATCGTCCCGCTAATTGAACGAGTCGTTCGGCACCCTTTGAAGCTTGTTTACGGCGGCCCTTTCGATGGATGCAGTCATCAACTCCAGACCCCTCGCCCAGCGACACACCTTGACGGGGGGGGAGCCGCGTTCGTGCCACATGGCCGTGCGGTGACCACGCTTCAGTTTTGAACGTTCGCGTGGACCGTGCGTGCTCGTCACCCTCGCGGGTAATGTGTGGTCCGTGATTGGACGGTGCCATCTGTACGCGGTCCCCGATCTAGGGATCTGGGGAGGACAGACCCTTTATAATGAGCCCCCACGGCTCATTCGGTGTGCTTTTTCGAGTGGAGAGCTCGCCATGTACGAAGAACGCCACTATATATCTAAACTTTCTTATTGACCTCTCTCTAATGTAAATAAACGTCTGTTCTCTGTTTTCCCATATAAGCATTGCTTCTCGCTATAAGGGACGAGTCCGATGGGAGCCAGCTACCAACGACGAGACCCACAGGACCCAGACCACAACAACTGGATGGCAGCGGTGGGATCGAGCTCATCGACCAGGAGGCAATGCTGAGACCTGCTGTCTGGAGGACCTAGAGTCGGACAAAACTGCTTCGTGGCATCTCTGACAACACGGGAAGGAACGCGTCCGAATTCATGACTGCATAGGGTGAGTGCACTGCTTTTCTTTGCTGAGATATCACCAGGCTTTGCGTAGGATTGTAAACAAAGCAGTGATTTGGTAACGGTTGACGGAAGTATTGATAGTACGTCAAAGTTGTTTAGTTAAAAGAGTTAGCAGCACCAAGGACCGCCATGAATTTGAAGGGACTAAAAAAGCCAGAGTTGTTAGAGTTGGCCCGAGAGCTGGGCCAGGTAATTGCCGAGACGAAAAGAAAGCAGGAGATCATTGACGCCATCGAGAAGATCGGGGCAGATGACGATGAGCTGAGCGAATGCTTGGAGGCTATTACGCAAAGGAAAGAGGAGCAGAGGCTCCGTGAGGAAAAAGAGGAGCAGAGGCTCCGGGAGGAAAAAGAGGAACAGAGACGTCGTGAGGAGAAAGAGGAAAGAGAACGTATCGATCGTATGGAAATGAAACGCCTAGAAATTGAACTAGCAAAGGCTCAATCAATGAACGGAGCTAGCGCAGTGGCACGAGAAAGAGAGCGCCGAATGACAGATTTGATGCCATCCTACGCGGTAGGAGGGGACATGGGTCTTTTTCTGGTGCACTTTGAGCGCACGTGCGAGAGGGAAAATTTTGCTAAAAACACGTGGCCCCAGCGCTTGCTTACGCTGCTGCCATGTGAAGTAGCTGACATTATAGCCCGTATGGGTAAAGAAGACGCAGACGACTATGACAGAGTCAAAGCGAGTCTGCTCAAAAAGTACAGACTGTCAGCGGAGGCGTTCAGGCGAAAATTTCGTGAGATCGAGAAAGCCAAAGACGAGTCATACCCAGAGTTTGCGTACACCTTAAAGGTAAATCTGGAGGAATGGCTTAGAGAGGAGGGTGCGCTTGGCGACGCGGAAAAGACTCTGCAGTGTTTTGCGTTGGAACAATTCTTTCGGCGTCTACCTGAAAACATTAGGTACTGGGTTCAGGATAGACAAGGAGTAGATACTATCACGAGAGCGGCAGAGCTCGCAGAGGAGTACGTAAATCGCCGTGCCCTCGAAGGCAAGGATGTCCCTAGGAGGGAGATTAGTAAATATCGGGCCGACAAGCCTCCGCGATGGACAAAGTCGGGTCGGTATATGCCGAAGGAGGGTTTAGACTCCAAAGGAAGCGGTGATGAGAAAAACAAGAGAAAGGAAGAAGCACCCGAGAAAAGGGCGGAAGGGCAACAGAAAAAGGCGTTCGAGGCCAAGAAGCCGATAGTTTGCTATAACTGCCAACAGACGGGGCATATTTCTTTGGGTTGTAAGAACCCGAAAGTTGTGTTAATGTCACTCTGTAGTAATGACGAAAACATGAAATTGCTAGAACCATACATCCGAGACCTAGTCGTGAATGGCCAACCGTGCCGCGTGCTCCGCGATTCGGCCGCCACTATGGATGTAGTGCACCCGTCCTATGTCGAGGAGAGTCAGTTTACAGGAGAATGCGCGTGGATAAGACAAGCAGTAGAGACAAACAGTGCATGTCTCCCAGTAGCAAGAGTCCGCATCGAAGGCCCTTTCGGTGTTCTAGACACTGAAGCTGCCGTTTCGGCACATCTCCCAGTGCAATACCCGTATTTGTTCTCAAATAAATCAGAGTACTTGCTGCGACAAAAAGGAATTGGGTTCAGTGAGGGTATCGTACAGGCCTTAACTCGATCCAAAGCAAGGGAGCTCGCCGCTCAGACAGTTTGTAAAGATCCGGTGGCAGACGAAACAGCTTCAGCGGCAGAGCCTTCTTTACCTGGCACGAAACTGGACCGCCCTATAATGGAGCCTCAAAACACAATATCTAAAGAAAGATGTAAGAAACCGGATGAATCCGAGGCATCTCGAGAAGTAGAATGCACTATAAAGCTGTTAAATGTAAGTCCTACAGAACTGATAGTGGAACAGGAAAATGACTCCACTCTCCGTAACTTAACGCCAGACGCGAAGGAAGGGGTGGCTAAGCAAAACATTCAGTTCACCAAGAAGGGGGGCGTCTTGTACAGAAAGTACACGAGTCGAAAAGGAGTTCGGTTTAATCAGCTAGTCGTACCGTATCCTTTCCGCAAGGAGCTGCTGCACCTGGTCCACGGAGGTTTGTGGTCAGGGCATCTCGGCATCAAAAAAACAAAAGAATGTTTGTTACGGGAGTTTTACTGGCCCGGCTGCTTTCGGGAGGTGGAGGCATTTGTAAGAAGCTGCGACACGTGCCAACGCGTTGGCAAGCCAGGGGATAAGGCTAAAGCACCTATGAAGCTGGTCCCCATTATCACAGAACCGTTTCGCAGGCTAGTTATAGACACAGTGGGTCCACTTCCTGTAACGCAGTCCGGGTACCGGCACATACTCACAGTGCTCTGCCCGGCCACGAAATTCCCGGAAGCAGTACCGTTAAAGGAGCTCAGCTCGGAGGAGGTAGTTAAAGCGCTTTTATCTATCTTTGCACGTGTAGGCTTCCCCGCAGAAATTCAGTCCGACCAGGGATCTGTTTTTACAAGTGCACTAACCTCGACATTTCTAGAAAAGTGTGGCGTTAAAATCATCCACAGTTCAGTGTACCACCCTCAGTCAAATGCTGTAGAAAAGGTACATTCAGTCATGAAACGGCTGCTACGCGCCCTTTGTTATGAGCAAAAAGAGGATTGGGAGGCTTGCTTGCCCGCAGCTATGTTCGCGCTTCGGATCGCTCCTCACGAATCAACAGGGTTTTCGCCTGCGGAGCTTGTTTACGGACGTGCTCTTCGCTCCCCACTTCGCATTGTTCGAGAATCTTGGGAGGGCCGGGCGGACGACCCTTCGGTAGTAGCATACGTGCTTGAGCTGTTAGACCGACTTCACGCAGCTCAAGAACTAGCGGAGCAGGAAATGCGCAGAGCTCAAAACAACGCTAAGCGCTATTATGACAAGACAGCCCGGACGCGAAGCTTTCGAGTAGGGGAAAAAGTGATGATACTGAAACCCTCACTGAAGAATAAACTTCAGGTCCAGTGGGAGGGACCTGTTGAGGTAGTTCAGAAATTGTCAGACACAAATTACTTGGTTACTGGACTGGGAAGGCGTAAAACGCAACAGGTGTACCACACTAATCTGCTCAAACCGTACCAGCAGAGGCATGCCGTTGTAAACATGTCACTCAATCAACCGGAAGAAATGCCTATTGATTTCCCGGAGTTAACAACAGAAAACAAAGACATTGGCGAGACTATTAGTAACCTGGTAGAGCAGGCGGAGTTGGAGCCAGATCAGAAAGCGGAACTGAAGGAACTATTGTTTGACTTTAAAGAAACATTTTCAGACACACCTGGCAGAACCAAAGCCCTAGTTCATGATATTGAGCTGACATCTTCGGAACCAATTCGTTCTAAAGCTTACCGCGTTTCCCCGAGGCAACGGGAAATAATGGCCGCGGAGATAAACCGAATGCTCGAGCTAGGAGTGATCGAGCCAGGAGAGAGTGATTACACCTCGCCTCTGATCTTGGTTGAGGTCCCAGGGAAAGAGCCGCGACCGTGTATTGACTATCGGAGGCTCAACTCGATTACAAAGGACCAAACTTATCCAATTCCGCATATTGAGGAAAGGCTTGAGCAAGTCAGCAGTGCCAATTTCATCTCGACTTTGGATTTAGTCAGGGGATACTGGCAGGTGCCTCTAACTGAAAGGGCTAGTAGGCTTGCGGCGTTTATTTCCCCGATGGGAACATTTCGGCCGAAGGTCCTTAGTTTTGGATTAAAGAATGCCCCTTATTGCTTTTCTGGCCTAATGGACAAAGTGTTACAGGGTATGGAGGACTTTGCCCTCCCGTACCTAGATGATATTGCTATTTTTTCTTCTTCCTGGATAGACCACATGAAACACTTGCGAGCTGTGCTATGTCGTCTGCGTGAGGCCGGCTTAACAGTGAAGGTTGCGAAATGCCAATTGGGGCGCGCTGAGGTAGCTTATCTAGGGCATGTAATAGGCCAAGGCTACCGCCGGCCGTCAGAAGTAAAGCTGGCCGCAATAGACAACTTTCCCCAACCACGAACCAAGAAAGACATTCGGTCGTTTCTTGGATTGGCCGGTTATTATCAAAGGTATATCCCGCGTTACTCTGACATTGCAAGTTCCTTGACAGACGCTCTTAGAAAGACTGAACCCCAGACCGTAAGATGGGATGGGGCCAAGGAACATGCATTTTCTACGCTAAAGAAGGCACTAAAAAGTCAGCCAGTGTTGAGCGCGCCTGACTACTCTAAGCCGTTCATTCTTCAGTGTGACGCCAGCGACCGGGGTATGGGTGTCGTGCTTTGTCAGAGGGGAGAGAACGACCAGGAACACCCTGTACTGTATGCCAGTAGAAAGCTTTCTGTTCGTGAGGAAGCATACAGTGCCTCAGAAAAGGAATGTGCCTGCGTTGTTTGGGCTGTGCAGAAGCTAGCTTGCTACATCGCCGGTTCTAGGTTCACAATAGAGACTGACCACTGTCCCCTCACATGGCTACAGTCCATGTCCTCGAAAAACGGCCGTCTTTTGCGCTGGAGCTTAGCTCTTCAACAATACACCTTTGATATCCATTACAAGAAGGGTAAACTCAACAGCAACGCAGATGGTCTGAGTCGTTGTCCCTAGTACCCCGAGGGCTTCAAAACGATTTTCTGCTTTCTATCCTCGATTTGAGGCCCACTAGTTTTCTGTATTTATCCAAACATGTGTCAAGTGTTTTGTTTAATGTCTTCAAAAGTGGCTGATGTGGTGTTGCGACTCGGCGGGGGCCACAGGAATAAAGTTGAGGTAGAAGGAAATGACTTCCACAGGTGAATCTAAGTCTGGTGATTCTGAGTAGGGAATTGCCGTGTGCTTGCTTGTGTGTGGGTGTGCTTTCGGCGCAGTTTCCGCAGTTCCTCATTTGTGGTGGGCGGAAGATATGGTGGAGGGGGGTCACCTCATCCCTGCGAGCAACGCCCTCTTGGTCAATGATCATCGGATCCAGTGTTCGGGACAAAAATAATAGAGGAAGAGCCGACAAGCTGCAATACAGATCCCGCTGCACAGTACCTGCTGGCCACTGCACCTCGGGATCTTCTTTCCCCGGCGGAGAGGCTGTTAGGACCGGCGCCAGGTCTGACAATGGATCGGCGTTCCTTTTGATGTTCCTTTTGAGTCGCCAAACGGGTTGGCGGCCTGTGTCCGCCATGTATTGTTCCCACCTGGCCGGAGGGTGCGGCGTCCTGCCGCCGCGGCGCCGTGAGCAGTTCGGGAGACCACCGGTGCAGCTTCTTCTTTGGAAGATGACGGCGGCGGCGGCGGCCGGGAATCGTCCCGCTAATTGAACGAGTCGTTCGGCACCCTTTGAAGCTTGTTTACGGCGGCCCTTTCGATGGATGCAGTCATCAACTCCAGACCCCTCGCCCAGCGACACACCTTGACGGGGGGGGAGCCGCGTTCGTGCCACATGGCCGTGCGGTGACCACGCTTCAGTTTTGAACGTTCGCGTGGACCGTGCGTGCTCGTCACCCTCGCGGGTAATGTGTGGTCCGTGATTGGACGGTGCCATCTGTACGCGGTCCCCGATCTAGGGATCTGGGGAGGACAGACCCTTTATAATGAGCCCCCACGGCTCATTCGGTGTGCTTTTTCGAGTGGAGAGCTCGCCATGTACGAAGAACGCCACTATATATCTAAACTTTCTTATTGACCTCTCTCTAATGTAAATAAACGTCTGTTCTCTGTTTTCCCATATAAGCATTGCTTCTCGCTATAAGGGACGAGTCCGATGGGAGCCAGCTACCAACGACGAGACCCACAGGACCCAGACCACAACAAGGTTCAAACAGGTCAACATGGATTAACGGGACTATTATAGGGGGGAAGGCAGAAAAAATCATCGCATATCTAGGAATCGAATTGATGATGAGTGGGCGAAGCGGTGGGGTCCTTCGGCGTTACCATAAATCACCCGTGACAATGACGACTCGCGCACGTAAATGAGTGACAAAGCGGTATACAATATAAAATGTTTATTAGTCACAAGTGGTATGTTTTGTGGAGTTGTGAATTTCGTTTTGCCTTCATTTGTGGTATCGACTGTATACACGCTGAAGTTGGAAAAGACGAAGTCTGGGGCACGTTGCCCTGCTGGTTGTTGGTCCTTTCCAGTCGTACAAACTGCATCGCAAAAAAAAACATATCGAGACGTAATATACTGCGAAAGCCAGACGTCGTGCGTGACCATCGTCGCCATCGCGTTTAGTGGGTACCTTGCAATGATGTGCGGTGCCACGGTGGCCGAAGGACAACGTGTGGTCTGGAACGCGCTCGTTCTTCATCGTCATTAGCGCCATCGTCATGACGTATAGTTGGAACCTTGGACGATCTGTACTATAGCGGCGGCTATGGCTCGACAGAGGACAGGCCTCGTTCATAAGCTGCTTCGCATCTAAAAGTTCGGCGACATTCCCCTATTGGGGAAATAGGAGAAGCAAATTATGGCGTGTATACATGCCTCACATTATTTATTTATTTATTTATTTATTTATTTATTTATTTAGTTCTCGCATATTGTGGAATACTTCCTCCCCAACTTTTTTCCTTCCTTCATGTTGGGCATTGAACTTTCACCCCAGTGCTTAGTAGAGCGACATCCCTATTGCTACGTGCAACAACGACGGTTACAAGCGAAACAACTAAATTACTAAAAAAAATTAGACATCTACTATCAATATTAAAGGACAATATGACCCATATCAACCATTATAAGCCGCAGTGTCATTGCGCCATCCCAGATATACTTCGCAAGCCCCGAAGTAGCACGCAGCGCTCCGCGTGGCGCGAGCTCCCTGGACACAAGGAGCGAAGCGTTGCGTGCACTAGCGGCGCCTTGGAGCAGACCGAGAAACAAGCCAGTGCCAGATGCGAGACCTTCTTGGTCACTTGAGCACGTTCAGTAACGCTTTGTATCGGAACCACAGAGACCCTGAGCTCGTGCCAATAAGCACTGCCGAATACACGTACAGAGCGCACAGAGCAGCCCGACCGTAAACTATAACTAATCACAAACCAAAAGCTGTAGCAAACATTTAAAACCACGCAAAATGACGTCATGCTGTGGTATGAACGAACGTATGAGTTTAAAAGACGGCGATCTAACACGCACAAAGACGTGTAACGAAGCGTATACATATAGCTGCATTCGGTGAGCGAACAAGAGTGCGTTTCTAGCCCGAGGCTAAAGCCTCTGTCTACAATACGCAAAGCTCGAAAGGAGGCCAAGATAAAAAAAACAACAAAATATATGAACGAAAACAAAACTTGAATTAAGTGATATACACGTCGGCGTGCTTGCGTGCGTGTGTGTGTGTGTGTGTTTGTGTGCATGTGTGTGCGTGCGTGTGCGTGTGTGTGTGTGTGTTGCAAGGCGCCTCGCTTTTGTGCACGTCGAAATCACAAAGGACTTCCACGCAGCCACTGTAGCAAGGAAACGCAAAAAAGGAAGACAGAAAACTTAACATAGAACAGTTGGCCAGAATCGTCTGGCTCCCAGCGTCTGGGAAAAACAAAATGAAAATAAAAATGTTTCGAGGAGTGGTATCGCATATCGATCTGCGCTATCTGTTCCTTTTTTACTTCCTTTTCTGCATTGTGTTTGACATATATGCTATAAGGTCAAGTTCGACGTCCACACACCACTTTTCCATGAAATCCAAGAAGCGCGTTAACTCGCACCATCATAAAGAACAGTCGGATGAAACGACACAATAACCCTTTTGATACGTTCCGGTAAAGGCGAACCACACAGCAATTAAATGCCTGCCCATTCGCGTCACTACATGTTGAGCGACACCGAGTATACATGCTGCTCTGTCACAGCCCGCGATATCCGCGTTGTTTGCGATTGAAAGTAGATAATCGCTGATGCTGCTAACAACAAATAAACCGTATTATTCAAAATATTGTAGACAGCAAAATCATAAGATTGAGACTGAATGTATCCAATGTTGATTTCTTTCTTTCTTTTTTTTTTGATGTCTCACCTATAGGGTAAAAGTGCAAGTGGCACCCCGATACAGTATCACTCAATAAACGTTTATTCTTCCTCCCCCCCTTTTCGTCGTGAAAATGGAAGGAAGGGCTTTCTACAGAATCGATGTGCACTAAGAAGTCATAATAACGTCAAGCGATACATTCATTTATTCCCCACAAAGAACACACGCCTTGCTTTGGCTATGCGATTGCGCTGTACAAGGTGCACAACTATAGGGAAGGGTATACGTACTATTACATAGTCAAGTTGCAATCAGTCAGATATTACCCCACTCCTGTTACAAAAAGTGGACGCGCCTTCATTAACTGACGTAACGTGTTATAAGTTTCAGAGCGAAAGAAAAAGCCCTATGTTTTTCAACTAATTATACAGTCTTGGGGTAGCTGGTTAATAGTTCCTTTTCTGTAAGAAAACTAACGACTGTGTGAAGAAGAAGATCGTTGCACAAACGATGTGCCGTGAAGTTAATATCAAAGTAAGAAAAAAAAACAAGCAAACTGACACGTATGTTTGGCGCTCGATCTGTCCATTTGCCTTTTTTTTTCAAGCTCTTTTAAACCTTACGCCGCATCCTTCGTAAGACATATATGTTCTGAACAGAATGCAAACAAAGAAGCAAACAATAAAAACAAACAAAACAAACAAGAAGCGAATCTAGGAGTACTACTTCTCAAGCAAATAAAAAAAGATCACAGCACATCCACGGAGTGAATGATGATGAGTGGGGCGAAGCGTCCGTCCGTCCATGCGTCCGTCCGTGCGTTGGTCAGTCCATCCGTGCGTCCATGCGTGCGTCCGTCCATACGTCCGTCCGCACGTCAGACAGACGACGGACGGACGCGACCAGCGGATGATTCAAGCGTTTGCCGATAAAACCCACAGAAGCTTCGCCCCGCTCACCATCATTCACTCAGTGGATATGCTGTGAGGTGGTTACAACATAAATGCATACATACAGGTGACGACCGAACCACGCCTTAAGGAGCTTCGCCCCTAAAAGTCAGCTTTTTTTTGTTTATAATCCCTTCATTGTTTTCTATATTCACTAATGTAGGAGGTCCCGATTAAGCCTATGACTATGGGACCTCCTTCTGTATACACAAATACTGTATTGATTCCATGACTAAACAAAGCCTTTTCCGATTCGATTGTGAAAAGGTCTCACCTGTACGACAAATGCTGTTAGCGCGCAAACGAATTTGAGAGCCACTCAGGTATGCAATTTACTCCGTCAATAACTTGCCCTCGCTGAACGAGCCAACGGCGCAGAAAAAAAAAATAAACGTAATAGTGTATACTGTCACAACTTTTGCGGCCGCTGTTATTCGACCTGACGTTTGGCGTCGAGCGTCCTTTGCATAAAAAGAATACGCCTCGGCTTTTTCCTTCGTTCGCAAGCCACGAACAAAAAAGGAAGTCCCTTAATTACTTGAGCTTCAAGTCGGAGAGCGAGCGACGTTCACAAGCGAAAGATGTGGCACCTTCCGTGTGCACATATCTATATATCTCGCTCATGTGACAGAGGACAGCGCGTATATACATACATGTGCTCGGCCGCGCACTTGAACTGTGTCACCCACAGCAGCACGAACGCGTGAACACGTAGCCAAGCTTGCGGAGAAAAGCTTGCGTAGAAGGATTTCGCGCGCAGGTGTGGCGTTCTATAATGGGCCTAAGCCTCGTACGCACGAGCTGCGCGCCAGGTGTTGTCCGACCTTATACAGCGTATACGCAGCAGGTCGGTCGGTCAGCTCCCTGTCCTTGTCGCCCCCCGGCTTACCGATAAGGCGCTGTTAACGCGGCCAGTAATTATGCAAGGTCACGCGATAGCGCTATAGCTCAGATACCTTTCTTGTGCGGGTACCATATTAAGTGAGACAATATTTTACTATAATAATAATAATAATAATAATAATAATAATAATAATAATAATAATAATAATAATAATAATAATAATAATAATAATATAATAATAATAATAATAATAATAATCGGTGTATGGCGTCCTGAAACAACGACACGATTACGAGAGACGCCGTGGTTGAGGGCTCCGTAAATTTAGACTACGCGGAGTTCTCTAACGCGCACCCGAATTGCGTAAACGGGCCACTATAGCATTTCGCCTACACCGATATGCAGCCTGCACGGCCGAATGAGCCAGCTCATAGACCACCAATATATAGTTTGACCACTTTATGTTTGTTACTTTCGTCAATACCGGTTCATCATTAAAAGCGAAAATGATGGACAAAGTTAATTTCGGATTCTCGCTCCCAATTATCAGCACGTATAAATTCCGACGTGAAGTCAAAACTATTTTTCACTCGCATTTTAACCATATTTACTCATCAACATTTCTTGACACATATGTTAGGTCTCTAGCATCCTTATGACGAACACGTATAATACGTTTTACCGTTAAAGCACACGCCGTGAAAAGTTCAATACGCCGCAATTGCGAGCTGGTGCGAGAACTATATAGAAGGTGACATTGCCACTTGCATTTTCTCTTTTTGCGCGTTTTCTAGATTACCGAACGTCTTCTCACGGTAAGAGTGGTGCATCCGGTCATGGAGTCTCCCAATGACCACAGCGAAATCTAGCGCTATAGTGCTCACGGGAGCTGCAACGCGTGGCGCTTTAGACAGCATGGCCGCGATCATGCATGGGGCAGTATACACGTCATAGAGTAACCTAAAACTAACTAGGGTAGACTCTGGCACTGTGATTGTTTAGCGACCATTGGAATATAGTACACTAAATATTTGCCTGGTCTTCATACTTGCGGGCCTCGAATCGCACTAGTAAAATTGTGGGACAATCGTGGCTTTGCTCATTGCCGTGTTTCGGTTTTGTTTCGAAGGAAAGGACGAACCCTCTTGAACTTCGTGACCCGATTCGAATTGGTGAGCCAAAAAGATTAAGGTGCTGAAACGTATAACTGATGAACTATTGCTGATTTAAGTTTCGTGACAAACCAGCTTGAAGTCACGCGAAGCCAAACTTGACGTTAAGTACGATGAATTAGGCAAATGGATGTGTATACTACCCATAATCCCCATGCTCGCTGAAGTTCTATGCGTTGCAGCTCCCATAGACACTAGCGCCAGATGTTTCTTCTAGTGTGTATATATATAGGAGACTCTATGGTACACGGGACTTGTCTATAGGCTTCGCTCTTTCGTCCCAAGTTGGCTCCATGCGTGTGGCCAGAAGCCGCTTCGTCGCAAGACGAAGTTCAGCTAACGCTCAGCAGTTGCCTTTCACCGTCTTGACCTCTTTAGTCTCATTAAGTACTACGACTTCGGTACTGCGAAATGGTATACTTTACTAACACAAGAAAAATAATCTTTTTTTTTCTTTTATACTGTACTTTAGTGTTTATGGTGTCGGCGACGACAAACGCGGTGTCCTTGAATCGTAAAATGGACATTTTCACCGGCACGGCACAATGCCGCCAACAATGTCACCACAAAGACAATATTAAGACCCCTTGCGTAAGAAACGGACGTCATGAGATGTTTGTGGTTTCGAGACAAGCGCGTTTCTTACGTTCTAGAGGAGTTCGTATTGAACACCCGTTGATAACATAAATACGCGTCATGCGCGAGGGGAACACCAGACTCTTTGAGTGTACATGTTTCTTTGTTCGCTCGATATATTGAATAATTATAATGCATAAATTCACTAAAGCAATAGTCGTTGCACAAGACCCACCATATTCGCAGCATCACTGGCCTGTGGTGGAAGAAACTCCATTTTTTTTTTCGTATGGCGAGAGCATACGTTTACTTCGAGCAAGTTCTTTCCTCGACGGACGAGCTTCGTTGAAGATCTCGACTATATTAAAAAAATTTTACACTCGTGTACACGCAAAGCTGCGACGACTCGGGCTCGAAATCAATATGTGCCGCGGGTACTTTTCTTTAACACCAAGCCTCAAAAGCCTCTTGACAGCCCAGCGGATGCCCGCTGAATAGTTGCTCCCACCTGCTTCGAATCACGGCGCCCTTTGAAAGGTGGACACGGGCTTTCTTCTTCGACGCGGGCCTGTGGCGCCCCCTCTGTGCCGCCTACGCACTCACCGAGAGTTTCGGCTCCGTGTTTACCGTCGAACGGTCGGCGCAACGAAGGACTTCGGCATTTCCGGGAGCGGCGCGACCGATATCGGATGTCTTGAGCGACGAGATTATAATAGGACGCAAAGCCTGCGCGCACACGGAAGAGTGAGCTCCACGGCATTAAGGCATTGCCGTTCCCTGTCGCTTTAACAGTGCACTGACATCGATCTTCGAAGTTGTGTTTACGATGACATACGAATCAAGGCTTTCAGCTAGTTCAGTAATGCTGATAAGATATTTTATTTTTATATTAAAACTAACCTCCACATGTAGCCACCACTGACATTAGCGTTAGCGCGACGTCAGACTAGAGCGTCGATTTTGATGACGTCACGCACTAGTGTGGCAATTTGTGATGACGTCAACCACCAAAAAAATACAAAATGGACGCTAGTTAACGGAGCCACGGAGTTGGCGGCCGCGGAAAGGTCACGATATCCTGCGCCATGTTGTGACGTCACAGCGCAGTATAGGAACCGAAACTAGCCCTCAAGAATGTGTTGTAACTAATTTTTCGGCACGCACTCACGCTCACCGCGACAACTTCTGGGCCTTATTGGCCCTCATTTCACGCGCAAAGACTAAAACTGAAAAAAAAAAACATTATCCTGTCAGAGCCCCTTTTAACGAACACTCATGCGGAACACCGAGTCAGTTTAGGTATACAACTTACAATATGAGAACTCTAAAGCTCTAAAAACGAATACAAAAAATTATTTTTTTTGTTTTAGCACTAGGACTTAAGTACTTGAATGAAGTGCTATGTCACGGATGTCGAAGCTTTTTCGAATTATCACCCTATCTGCTCAACGAGGTTTCTTGAAAGATAATGAGTGTTCAATCGCCGATTTCCCTACCACGCGACGTAACAGTTTTTGGCCGACAAGATTTATGCAGACGTGGCGCAGGAACACGACGACCAGGCTGTAGCAACATCTACGACGTCATAGGCGAATCGACACTCGTTCTACTTGGTTGAGATGCACGGTAGTATAACTGTGGTTTAAGCGCTCGCGAAGAGCGCTTGGCCTGCAGTGTGTTCCTTTGTGTCTCTTCGTGCGCTTAAAGCACAGTTGTTTGAGTAAACACTTCTACCTCAGCAGATGCCGTCAAGATCTACGAGATCATGGAGCAAGCTGAAGGAGACTGCTCCATCTGTATTTAATTTTCTGTGCGTTTTCGGGTTATGCAAAAATATAACGAATTAATTTCGCACGCCTGTAGCCCCACGAAGCTCAGATTACCATGCATGTGATCACTACTACTAATAGATGAAATTAGTATTAGTAGAGTAGTTACCTTATAATACAAGTGAAGCTT
>WOVY01003589.1:0-12723 GCA_013436015.1 Rhipicephalus annulatus | reverse complement strand
ACGGACGTGTAAAGCGGCAATGTGCCACAGGGATTGCGAGATGGCGGAACTCAAGGTTCTGTAGATTGACGCACGGACGCAACCATGGGCGAGACAGACAGACAGACTGGCATACAGACGGACAGGTAGACAGACGCGTAAAGCGGTATTTGCCGCACGGTATACGAGATGCGAGATGGCGGTACTTTAGTGTTCTCAAGATGGACGCACGAACGGATGCATGAACGGACCAGACAGGACAGAACTTGCAGGCGAGATGGCAAGGTAGATGGACGCGTAAAGCTGCTATGGTGCTACAGGGTATGCGAGATGGCATTACTTTGAGTGTTCTCCTATATGGATGCACGACGGACGCACGAACGAACGGACAGACAGACAGACTGACAGACAGACGGGACAGGTAGACAGACGCGTAAAGCGGGGTATGTGCCACAGAGTATACGACGCGCGAGATGGGCGTACTTTAAGTGTTTTGTAGTGGACGCACGGCACGGAACGGCACGGAAGGCAGGACAGACAGGCCAGGACTGGCAGACGGACGTGTAGCGGCAATGGCCACAGGTTATGTGAGATGGCGGTACTTTGAGTGTTCTCTAAATGGATGCACGGACGGACGCACGGGATGGACAGACAGACAGACTGGCAGACACACGGACAGGTAGACAGACGTGTAAAGCGGCTATATGCACAGGGTATTCGAGATGGTGTTACTTTGAGTGTTCTCTAATTGGACGCACGGACGGACGCATGAAACGGACAGACAGACAGACTGAGAGACAGACGGACAGGTAGACAGACGCGTAAAGCGGGTATGAGCCACAGGGTATACGAACGCGCGAGATGGCGGTACTCAGAGTGTTATTGACGCGCGAACGGACGCATGGACGGACAGACAGACAGACTGGCTGACAGATGGCAGGTAGACAGACGTGTAAAGGCGGCTATATGCCACACGGTATGCCGAGATGGTGGTACTTTGACTGTTCTCTAGATGGACACACGGACGGACGCACGGATTGCACCGACAGACAGACTTACAGACAGAGACGGCCAGGTAGATGGACGTGTAAAAACGGCTATGTGCTACAGGGCATGCGAGATGGCGGTTACTTTGAGTGTTCTCTATATGGATGCACGGACGGATGCACGAACGGACAGAGACAGACTGACAGACAGACGGAACCGGTAGACAGACGCGTAAAGCGGGGTATGTGCCACAGGGTATACGACGCGCGAGATGGCGGTACTTTAAGTGTTCTCTAGATGGACGCACGGAGGACAGACAGACAGACTGGCAGACGGACGTGTAAAGCAGCAATGTGCCACAGGGTATGTGAGATGGCGGTACTTTGAGTGTTCTCTAGATGGATGTACGGACGGACGCACGGACGGACAGACACACAGACTGGCAGACACAAGGACAGGTACACGAATGTGTAAAGCGGCTATGTGCCACAGGGTATGCGAGATGATGGTACTTTGAGTGTTCTGTAGATGGCCGACGGACGGACGCATGGACGGACAGACAGACAGACTGGCAGACAGACTAGCAGGTAAACGGACGTGTAAAGCGGCTATGTGCCACAGGGTATGCGAGATGGCGGAACTCAGTGTTCTCTAGATTGACGCACGGACGCACGCATGGGCGGACCGACAGACTGGCAGACAGACGGACAGGTAGACGGACGCGTAGAGTGGCTATGTGCCCCAGGGTATGCGAGATGGCAGTACTTTGAGTGTTCTCTAGATGGACGCACAGACGGACAGACAGACAGACTGGCAGACAGACGGACAGGTAGACGGACGCGTAAAGCGGCTATTTGCCACAGTGTATGCGAGATGGCGGTACTTAGAGTGTTCTCTACATGGATGCACGGACGGGTGCACGGACGGACAGACAGACAGACTGGCAGACAGACGGCCAGGTAGATGGACGCGTAAAGCGGCTTTGTGCCACAGGTATGTGAGGTGGCGGTACTTTGAGTGTTGTCCTAGATGGATGCACGAACGGACGAAACGGACAAGACAGACAGACAGGACTAGCAGAAGGACGGACAGGTAGACGGACGCGTAAAGCGGTGTTCCAAACGGTATACGAGATGCGAGATGGCGGTACTTTAGTGTTCTCTAGACGACGCACGGACGGATGTATGGACGGACAGACAGACAGACAGACAGACTGGCAGACAGACGGGACAGGTAGACGGACGTGTAAAGCGGCTATGTGCCACAGGGTATGCGAGATGGCGGTACTTTGAGTGTTGTCTAGATGGACGCATGGACGGATGCACGGATGGACAGACAGACAGACTGGCAGACAGAAGGCCAGGTAGATGGATGCGTAAAGCGGCTATGTGCCACAGGGTATGCGAGATGGCGGTACTTTGAGTGTTCTCTAGATGGATGCACGGACGGACAGACAGACAGACTGGCAGACAGACGGACAGGTAGACGGACGTGTAAGGTGGCTTTGTGCCACAGGGTATGTGAGATAGCGGTACTTTGAGTGTTCTCTAGACAGATGCACGGATAGACACATGGAGGAACAGAGAGACTGGCAGACAGACGGACAGGTAGACAGACGTGTAAAGCGGCTATATGCCACAGGGTATGCGAGATGGCGGTACTTTGAGTGTTCTCTAGATGGACGCACGGACGGACGCACGGACGCACAGACAGACAGACTTGCAGACAGACGGCCAGGTAGATGGACGCGTAAAGCGGCTATGTGCTACAGGGTATGCGAGATGGCGTTACTTTGAGTGTTCTCTAAATGGATGCACGGACGGACGCACAGACGGACAGACAGACAGACTGGCAGACAGACGCACAGGTAGACAGATGCGTAAAGCGGGTATGTGCCACAGGGTATACGACGCGCGAGATGGCGGTACTCAGAGTGTTCTCTAGATTGACGCACGGACGGACGCATGGACGGACAGACAGATAGACTGGCAGACACAAAAACAGGCAGATGGACGTGTAAAGACTATGTGCCACAGGGTATGCGAGATGGTGGTACTTTGAGTGTTCTCTAGATGGACACACGGACGGACGCAACGGATGCACCGACAGACAGACTTGGAGACAAACGGCCAGGTAGATGGACGCGTAAAGCGGCTATGTGCTACAGGGTATGCGAGATGGCGTTACTTTGAGTGTTCTCTAAATGGATGCACGGACGGACGCACAGACGGACAGACAGACAGACTGGCAGACAGACGCACAGGTAGACAGATGCGTAAAGCGGGTATGTGCCACAGGGTATACGACGCGCGAGATGGCGGTACTCAAAGTGTTCTCGAGATGGCCGCACGAACGCACGCATGGGGCGGACAGACTGACAGACTGGCAGACAGACGGACAGGTGACGGACGCGTAAAGCGGTTATGTGCCACAGGGTATGCGAGATGGCGGTACTTTGAGTGTTCTCTAGATGGAGGCACGGATGGACGCACGGACGGAGAGACAGGACAGACTGGCAGACAGAGGACAGGTAGACGGACGTGTAAAGCGGCTATGTGCCACAGGGTATGCCAGATGGCGGTTCTTTGAGTGTTCTCCTGGACGCACGGACGCACAGACAGATAGACTGGCAGACCGACTGGCAGACGTACGTTTGAAGCGGCAATATGCCACAAGGTATGCGAGAAGGCGGAACTCAGTGTTCTTTAGATTGACGGACGGACGCACGCACGGACGGACAGACACATAGACTGGCAGACACAAAGACAGGTAGACGGACGTTTAAAGCAGCTATGTGCCACAGGGTATGCGAGATGACGGTACTTTGAGTGTTCTCTAGATGGACGCGCGGACGGACGCACGGACGGAGAGACATACAGACTGGCAGACAGGCGGACAGGTAGACGGACGTGTAAAGCAGCTATGTGCCACAGAGTATGCGAGATGGTGGTACTTTGAGTGTTCTCTAGATGGCTGCACGGACGGACGCATGGACGGACAGTAAGACAGACTGGCAGACACACTGGCAGACGGACGTATAAAGCGGCAATGTGCCACAGGGTATGCGAGATGGCGGAACTCAAAGTGTTCTCTAGATTGACGCACGGACGCACGCATGGGCGGACCGACAGACTGGCAGACAGACGGACAGGTAGACGGACGCGTAAAGTGGCTATGTTCCACAGGGTATGCGAGATGGCGGTACTTTCACTGTTCTCTAGATAGACGCACGGACGGACAGACAGACTGGCAGACAGACGGACAGGTACACGGTCGCGTAAAGCGGGTATGTGCCACAGGGTATACTACCCGCGAGATAGCGGTACTCAGAGAATTCTCTAGATTGAAGCACGAACGGACGAATGAACGGAGAGACAGACAGACTGGCAGACAGACGGACAGGTAGACGGACGCGTAAAGCGGCTATGTGCCACAGAAATATGCGAGATGACGGTACTTTGAGTGTTCTCTGGATGGACGCACGGACGGAGAGACAGACTGGTAGACAGGCGGACAGGTAGACGGACGTGTAAAGCGGCTATGTGCCACAGGGTATGCGAGATGGTGGTACTTTGAGTGTTCTCTAGATGGCCGCACGGACGGACGCACGGACGGACAGACAGAAAGTCTGGCGGACACACTGGCAGATGGACGTGTAAAACGGCAATGTGCCACAGGGTATGCGAGATGGCGGTACTTTGAGTGTTCTCTATGTGGACGCATGGACGGGCGCAAGGACAGACAGACAGACAGACTGGCAGACAATCGGACAGGTAGACAGACTCGTAAAGCGGGTATGTGCCACAGGGTATACGACGCGCGAGATGGCGGTACTCAGGGTGTTCTCTAGATTGACGCACGAACGGATGCATGGACGGACAGACAGACAGACTGGAAGACAGATGGACAGGTAGAAGGACGTGTAAAGCGCCTATGTGCCACGGGGTATGCGAGATGGCGGTACTTTGAGTGTTCTCTAGATGGACGCACACGACAAACGCACGGACGGACGCACGGACGGACGCACGGACGGACAGACAGATAGACTGGCAGACACAAAAACAGGCAGATGGACGTGTAAAAACTATGTGCCACAGGGTATGCGAGATGGTGGTACTTTGAGTGTTCTCTAGATGGACACACGGACGGACGCACGGATGCACCGAAAGACAGACTTGCAGACAGACGGCCAGGTAGATGGACGCGTAAAGCGGCTATGTGCTACAGGGTATGCGAGATGTCGTTACTTTTGGTGTTCTCTAAATGGATGCACGGACGGACGCACAGACGGACAGACAGACAGACTGGCAGACAGACGCACAGGTAGACAGATGCGTAAAAGCGGGTATGTGCCACAGGGTATACGACGCGCGAGATGGCGGTACTCAGAGTGTTCTCTAGATTGACGCACGAACGAACGCAAGGGCCGGACAGACTGGCAAGACTGGCAGACAGAATGACAGGCAGATGGACGTGTAAAGCTATGTGCCACAGGGTATGCAGATGGTGGTACTTTGAGTGTTCTCTAGATGGACACACGGACGGACGCACGGGCCGGACAGACAGACAGACTGACAGACGGACGTGTAAAGCAGCAATGTGCTACAGGGTATGCGAGATGGCGGTACTTTGAGTGTTCTCTAGATGGAGGCACGGATGGACGCACGGACGGAGAGACAGACAGACTGGCAGACAGAGGACAGGTAGACGGACGTGTAAAGCGGCTATGTGCCACAGGGTATGCAGATGGCGGTTCTTTGAGTGTTCTCCTGGACGCACGGACGCAGAGAGACAGATAGACTGGCAGACCGACTGGCAGACGCACGTGTGAAGCGGCAATATGCCACAAGGTATGCGAGAAGGCGGAACTCAGTGTTCTTTAGATTGACGCACGGACGCACGCACGGACGGACAGACACATAGACTGGCAGACACAAAGACAGGTAGACGGACGTTTTAAAGCAGCTATGTGCCACAGGGTATGCGAGATGACGGTACTTTGAGTGTTCTCTAGATGGACGCGCGGACGGCCGCACGGACGGAGAGACATACAGACTGGCAGACAGGCGGACAGGTAGACGGACGTGTAAAGCAGCTATGTGCCACAGAGTATGCGAGATGGTGGTACTTTGAGTGTTCTCTAGATGGCTACACGGACGGACGCATGGACGGACAGTAAGACAGACTGGCAGACCACACTGGCAGACGGACGCGTAAAGTGGCTATGTTCCACAGGTATGCGAGATGGGGTTCTCTAGATAGACGCACGGACGGACAACAGACTGGCAGACAGACGGACAGGTACACTGGCGCGTAAAGCGGGTATGTGCCACAGGGTATACGACCCGCGAGATAGCGGGTACTCAGAGAATTCTCTAGATTGAAGCACGAACGACGAATGAACGGAGAGACAGACCAGACTAGCAGAAAGACGGACATGTAGGACGGACGCGTAAAGCGGCTATGTGCCACAGAATATGCGAGATGACGGTACTTTGAGTGTTCTCTGGATGGACGCACGGACGGAGAGACAGACTGGTAGACAGGCGGACAGGTAGACGGACGTGTAAAGCGGCTATGTGCCACAGGGTATGCGAGATGGTGGTACTTTGAGTGTTCTCTAGATGGCCGCACGGACGGACGCACGGACGGACAGACAGAAAGTCTGGCAGGACACACTGGCAGATGGACGGTAAAACGGCCAATGTGCCACAGGGTATGCGAGATGGCGGTACTTTGAGTGTTCTCTAGTGTGGACGCATGGACGGGCGCAAGGACAGACAGACAGACAGACTGGCAGACAATCGGACAGGTAGACAGACTCGTAAAGCGGGTATGTGCCACAGGGTATACGACGCGCGAGATGGCGGTACTCAGGGTCTTCTCTAGATTGACGCACGAACGGATGCATGGACGGACAGACAGACAGACTGGAAGACAGATGGACAGGTAGAAGGACGTGTAAAGCGCCTATGTGCCACGGGGTATGCGAGATGGCGGTACTTTGAGTGTTCTCTAGATGGACGCACGACAAACGCACGGACGGACGCACGGACGGACGCATGGACGGACAGACAGATAGACTGGCAGACACAAAAACAGGCAGATGGACGTGTAAAGACTATGTGCCACAGGGTATGCGAGATGGTGGTACTTTGAGTGTTCTCTAGATGGACACACGGACGGACGCACGGATGCACCGACAGACAGACTGCAGACAGACGGCCAGGTAGATGGACGTGTAAAACGGCTATGTGCTACAGGCAGCGAGATGGCGTTACTTTGAGTGTTCTCTATATTGTCGCAGTGCAACGCGAACAAAAGATGACAGCAGCTTACGGCAGCGAAAAGAGCGTATTCAGGATCAGCTGTACAGCAAGATGCCTGCTTCGTTGTCGTCCCGAAAAACCACCTGACCCACTAGCTGGAAAATACAAAACATTCCTATCATCGTTCTTTTTCATATGAACACGTGTCACTTGCCCCTCCTTATAAGAGCATCGCCCCGATGCTGATGCAGACGCACAGTATTTTTTTTAACGTGCAGTCAGTCACTCACGTACGGCTTCATACGCACTACATGAACAAGTTCAGGCTGGTGCTGGCGACGCCTCGGGCATTGGGGACTGTCGGAGACAACCTCGTAGGTGACGTCACTTAGCTGGCGCGATACTCGGTATGGGCCGAAATATCGCCTTAGTAGCTTCTCAGACAGTCCACTTTTCGTACTGGTGTCCAGACCCACACTCTGTCACCGATTTTGTACGTTACAGTTCTATGGCGAGCATTGTAGCGGCCTGCATTCGTAGTCTTGTCGCTGGTGGATCCGTAAGCGGGCGAGCTGTCTAGCTTCTTCCGCGCGTTCAGTGAACACGTCAGCGCCTGTGTCGGTAGCGTCCCATTCATGTGGCAACATCGCATCCAGCATAGTCCGCACCTCCCGTCCGTGAACCAAGCTGAAAGGAGTCATGCGAGTCGTCTCTTGTTTAGCCGTATTGTATGCGAACGTGATATAGGGTAAAATCTCGTCCCAATTCTTATGTTGGACGTCCACGTACATCGACAGCATGTCTTCAATCGTCTTGTTGAGGCGCTCCGTTAGTCCATTTGTTTGCGGGTGGTACGCAGTGGTCTTACGGTGAGTCGTTCCACTAAGCATCAGGACGTGGTCTAAATAGCTGCCGTAAATGCTGTTCCGCGGTCCGTGATCACGATAGTCGGAGCACCGTGGCGTAGCACAATATTTCTATGAAAAATCTCGCCACTTCCACTGCGGTGCTCTTTTGAATAGCTTTTGTTTCGGCATACCTGGTTAGGTAGTCTGTTGCGACTATAACCCAGCGATTCCCTGCAGTAGAAGTAGGAAGGGGTCCCAAAATATCCATTCCTATCTGTTCAAACGGTGTACGTGGAACCTGTACTGGTTGCAGCTGACCGGCGGGTCTCTTTGGAGGTGACTTGCGGCGCTGGCAATCGATGCAAGTGTGAACGTGGTGCTTGACGGCTGTTGTGAGTCGTGGCCAGTAGTATCCCTGCTGTACTCTTGCCAATGTGCGAGTGTAGCCTAAATGGCCAGACGTCGGCTCATTGTGACATGCTTGGAGCACTTCAGTTCGAAGAGGTGCAGGAATAACAAGCAAATAGGGAGCTCCGATGGACGAAAAGTTTCTCTTGTAGAGGACGCCATTGCGTAAGCAAAACGACGATAATGTCCTTGCAAAGACTCTAGGTGCCCTCGAAGAACGTCCGTCCACGTAATTAATCAAATCAAGCAATTCAGGGTCACTTCGTTGTTGTTGGGCAATCGTGGACGCGTCGAGAACACCAAGGAAGGCCATATCGTCGTCGTCAGAAAGAGAAGCTGACTGTACTGGTGATCGAGACAGGCAGTCGGCGTCCGTATGGCGCTTCCCAGACTTGTGTATGACCGTCATATCAAACTCTTGTAACTTCAGACTCCAGCGTGCTAATCGGCCGGTTGGATCTCTTAAATTAGTCAACCAACAAAGGGAATGATGGTCACTTATAACTTTGAAAGGGCGGCCATACAAGTACGGGCGAAATTTCATAACTGCCCAGACCACGGCGAGGCATTCTTTCTCAGTTGTTGAATAATTGGCCTCAGCGCGTGTGAGCGTCCTGCTTGCGTAGGCGATCACTCGTTCCGTGTCTTCTTGCCACTGCACAAGCACAGCTCCGAGGCCTACATTGCTTGCGTCAGTGTGAAGCATTGTTGGCGCTTGTTCGTCGAAGTGAGCAAGCACTGGGGGTGTTTGAAGACGTTGGCGGAGGTCATTAAACGCTGCTTGCTGTTCGTGATTCCACTCAAAGGTGGCGTCGTCTCTAGTGAGGCGAGTTAACGGCGACGCAATCCGTGCAAAGTCGGCGATGAACCGGCGATAGTAGGCGCATAGGCCCAGAAAGCGCCTGACAGCTTTCTTATCGGACGGTACTGGGAACTGTGCCACAGCCGCAAGTTTTTCGGGATCAGGCCGAACGCCGGTACAGCTGACGACATGACCAAGAAACAGCAGTTCTTCAAAACAAAAGTGGCATTTCTCTGGTTTCAATGTGAGGCCTGCGGAGCGTATGGCTCGTAAAACAACTTCTAGCCTCTTGAGATGCTCTTCAAAAGTTGGGGAAAACACTATGACGTCGTCTAGATAAACTAAACAGGTCTTCCATTTTAACCCTGAAAGTACAGTGTCCATGAGCCTTTGAAAAGTAGCGGGCGCTGAGCACAGACCGAAGGGTAGAACTTTAAATTCATATAAACCATCCGGCGTCACAAAAGCGGTTTTTTCCCGATCTCTTGGGTCTACCTCGATCTGCCAATATCCACTTCTGAGGTCCATTGAAGAAAAGTAGCGAGCGTTCCGAAGCCTATCGAGGGAGTCATCAATACGTGGAAGCGGATACACATCTTCTTAGTCACTTGATTCAGCTTCCTGTAATCCACGCAAAAACGCAGGGTACCGTCCTTTTTCTTAACTAATACTACAGGCGATGCCCATGGGCTCTGTGATGGCTGAATCACATCATCTTCAAGCATTTTAGCGACTTGTTGCTGTATCACTTCCCGTTCCTTTGGAGCCACGCGATAAGGATTCTGGTGTATAGGCCTTGCTGCGTCGTGAGTAATTATTCGATGCTTTGTTAGCGGCGTTCGACCGACCCGTGATGTCGATGAAAGCAGCAGTCCTGGAATTCAGCTAGCAGCTCAAGAAGTCTAGTTCGTTCGTCCCTTGACAACGTAGTACCAACGTCAAGATTAGGTAGGATTCTTCTTGAGGTGCTTCGTCTAGGGCCGATAAACTGCCTTGGATTTCTGCAGTAGCGTCAAAGTAAGCGACGGCTGTACCTTCGGGAGATGTCGGCGCTCAGTGCTGAAGTTAGTGAGCAGCAAGTTTGTGCGTCCAGCAGTGACAGTGACAAGACCTCGAGCAACTGAAATACCGTGGCTAAATATCAGTGAGCTATTTGGTCAGCAATGCCGTCGCCGTCAAACGGCTCATCCCCTGCCACCGAAACAAGCGTACACGATCGTGGCGGGACGACCACATCGTCATCCGTCAGACGCAAAGCCCTGAACAAGACGTATGTCTCGGCTCTGAACAATCGACTAAAGTAGGGCTGTTGTTGTGAAATGTAATGACACTGTCAGGGATGTTGATGACGGCGCCATGTTCTCTCAAGAAATCCATTCCGATAATCAGGTCTTTACAGCATGAAGCGAGAACGACGAACGTCGCCACGAAAGTAGAGCCACCGATGTCGATCCTTGCTGTGCACATTCGACAGGCATCAGTAATTGGCCGCCTGCCGTCCTTAAGTGAGGTCCCGTCCACGCTGTCTTTACTTTCTTGAGGCGTACGGCAAGGTCATCACTGATAATAGAGAAGTCAGCCCCGGTGTCGACTAAAGCTTTGACTTGCTGTCCATCCACAAGAACGGTAAGGCCTGGGGTCACGGTTTCGTCGGTATTACGTCTTGTCGGCTTTACAGCGTCCTGAGGTGGGAGTAATGGGGCTTTTTTCTTCGTCTTGACAGCCTGCAACCTTACCCCCTGAGGTCGCCGCCTTCAGTTTCCCCGGTGTGGGCTGGGTGACCTCGCTCCTCTGGTGTCGGCAAAAGTGCGGCGCTGCAACGAAGGTGACTGGGCAGGAGAAGGAGAGCGTGGTCGATGTCGGAAGACCGGCTCGTAATCAGTTGTAGCTTCGTCATCATTGTTACGGCGGGCGTCGAATGGGTGTCGAGGTACCGGAGGTCCTTGAGAACCGACATCTCCACGGCGGATACGTACTCGTTGGCATGTCGAATGTCAAACCGTGGCCTGAGAGGGCGAGACGGATCGCGCGGTGCCAGCAATAGCGGGCTATGTGGCCTACACCTCCGCAGTTGAAACAGAGTGGACGCTGTCGGCAGTGCGCCAGGTGTCTGTTCGGCGAAGCTGTGGTTGCCGTGATGACTCCTCACGCACGAAGGCCATGGCAAGCCACAAGACGACTGGTCGTATGGGGGCTGGATGGATGGGCGCCACGATGTCTCCCCCTGTGGTGGTGACCAAGGAACAGTTGCAGGTGGCGGGGTAGTATGAAGGCGGAGCGGGTGGGGAGCTTCGAAGGGGGCGGCGGCGTACGTCATGGACGTTGTTCGGGGGCAGGATCAGCTGTCGAGAATGCTTGGCGGATTTCGTCACGGACGACTTGAGCGACAGATGCCATGGGTGTATCACTACCGGAGTCCGCAGCCTTTGCAATTCTTCACGAACATTTCTCTAATTATGTCACGTAAGGAGCCATGACTGTCAAACGTCACAGCGGCGGCCTGAGTTTGGGGGCTGCTGCACAAGCGGTCATATTGTCGGCAGCGTTGGTGAAGGGCCCGCTCGATAGCCGACGCTTCTTTGATGAAGTTCTCGACAGTGCTTGGCGGGTTGCGCAGAAGTCCGGCGAACAGCTGCTCTTTCACGCCGCGCATGAGGTAGCGCAACTTCCTATCTTCAGTCATCTGCGGGTCAGCCCTCCGAAATAAACGTGTCATGTCTTCGGCGAACATGGCGACCGTTTCATTGGGTTTTTGGACCTTAGCTCTAGTAGTTGGTGGGCGCGGTCACGTCTGTCGACATTGGCAAAAGTTTCAACCATCTTCTGGTGAAAGTCGGTCATGTGGACAGGTTGCCTTCTCTGTTCTCGTACCAAGTACGAGCGCTGTCATCGAGATAGAAGTAGGCCGGCCGAGCTTTTCCTGAGCAGACCAGTGGTTGATCTCGCAACACGGTCATAGTGGTCTAACCAGTCTTCTACATCTTCGTGTGCGCCACCACCAAAGCGTTTAGGCTCCAGCGATTGAAAAAACGTTACCTGGGATGGAGCGGGAGCACTGGTGCCGAGAAGTACAGGCTGGGGGCTGGTGTTAGCCATTTCTAGATGACTGGTAGAGGTTTTCTGCGAGGGGTTGCAGTCTGGAGGATACCTCGTAGCCGACGACTGAATCGATGGACAGGGGTTGCAGTAGGCACGTATGGGTGGATGAACGGGTCCCACTAGGACTGTGAAGCATCGGGCCAGCGTCACGGCCCAGCTCCTCCACCAGTGTCGCAGTGCAACGCGAACAAAAGATGACAGCAGTACGGCAGCGAAAAGAGCGTATGTATTCAGGATCAGCTGTACAGCAAGATGCCCTGTTCGTTGTCGTCCGAAAACCACCTGACCCACTAGCTGGAAATACAAAACATTCCTATCATCGTTCTTTTCA